>JAAAKQ030264573.1:0-10712 GCA_010016005.3 Zanna intricata | reverse complement strand
CTTTACTAGGATTTGAACCTTAGAACTCTCGACTTCGAAATCAGCTAATTTGCGATATCGCGTTAACCACTAGACCAACTCGGTGGGTTGCGTAAGAATCTTCACTATTCAGTAAGTCCACGTACCGACGCAATCGTTTTAATTTTTTTTAGCCATCATCGACTACTGTTGGATTATTATAACATACTGCACGAAATAATTATGATTTTCAAAGCATTTTTACGAAGGAAGTCTTTTTTTTTTAACTATTATTTAATTTTTTGTAGGTCTAATTATATTTTAAATAAAAATTAAACTAAAATGGTTAAAAAAGTAGTAATAAACAAACATTAAACCAAATAAAACCGATCTCAACAAATCCCATAAAAATAAAAAATATTTCAATTTTTTAAATTTATTAAGTCTGTGCAATAATACATGTAGGTAGGTAAGTTGGTTGATTAATTATTAGTTTTCAATAATTTCGAAAAAGATTGAACGTTAATGAATTGAATTATTATTTTTTTCTCATTACAATATTATGTTCTCCTTTTGTTTTGATATTGGTTTTATCATTTTTTACTTTCCCTGGTATAAAAATATATGTTGCTGTAAAAGCTAAACTAAAACTAAAACTGGTAAGTACATAGATTGATCAAAATAAGATCTAAAAAAATTGGTCTTTAAGTTTTGTGCCTTAAGGTGACATTTTCAAAAATATTTTATCAAAAACGAAAATAAATTTAAATAATAGCAAAAAAATGTCTTATTCCAGTGTCCAACAAAAAATCTATTTTTGTCAGACGGACGTCTGTGCGTATCTATATGTATAGGTATGTATGTGTATGAATATGTTACCTTGTATTTGGTCTTAGAAATAGAAATAGAATTTTTAATCTTTATTAAGGTATTTTAACAAAATAATTTCCTTAGGAAAATTAAAGCACATTTTATCAAGACCGCAAATTACCAAAAGCCTTTATTTAATATTCACCACTTTCCAAAGAAGGACTATCTACATATTTTTCTTTTCTAGCTATGTATTTCTTCAGGAAAGTAGTTGATAGGATTGTTTTATATGTATATCTTCTACATCAATAGGCCTTTCAAACCACTATAAAAAGATTTGGCCCATTTCACTTTATTGGTTTTTAGTAACATAAATACTTTTCAGTTAAAAAATTGTTTTTAATTTCTTTTAAATTTAAATTTATCTTGCAAGTAACCCATTATTGGATTTTATTTTATCTTCAGTCATGTGACTGGTTTGATGCAACTCTCCAAGATTCCCTATCTAGTGCCAGTCATTTTATTTCGGTATACCTCCTACATCGTACACCCTAACAATTTGTTTTACATATTCCAAACATTGCCTGCCTGCACAATTTATCCTATCTGCCTATCCCTCCAATATCAAAGCTACTATTCCAGGATGCCTTAATATGTGGCCTATAAGCTGTCCCTTCTTTTAACTCTATTTTTCCAAATGTTTCTTTTTTCATCGATTTGCCGCAACACCTCTTCATTTATCACTATCAACGCTCAATAAGATAAATTGATGAAATTTGAATACATGTAAGTTTGTCTTACGGTGTTAAGTGCGCACTAAGAAAGTATTTTTTCGAATTCCAATTTAAAGACTTAAAACAGAATAACCATTAAATTTACTATTACTTTATTTTCCCGACAGAAAATAAAATCAGGAAGTTATCAACTTGATTTTTGATGTGTGTTATCTTCATATGAATATCTAAAAATAAATTTCTAGATTTTTGAAATTTGACATTGAAAGTAGCGAAGAAAGGTAACAAAATTTCGAACAATGATTGCAAATATTCTCCCCATTTCCGGTTATACTAAACGAGAAATTCACTCTATTTGGCTTGAAAATTATCTTCAAATAAACATTTAAAAATTACTTTCGGATTTTTTGAATTTTAATATATTAAGGAGTAAAAAAACATAATTTTTTTTTACATTTTTGCCGTTTTACGCTATTGGATCAATCTTTATGAGGTTTTGTAACATTGTGACGTAATTTATTTTTGTAATTGTGAGTATGTGTTTCGCCAGCGAAGACGCGATGGAAAATCTAAAAAGCAATTAGTGGACTGTTGCTCTTAATAAATTTCAATACACAGATAGCTTTTATAAATTAGATAGACTTTAATTGTTATTTATCATTATTATTCTCACAAACATGAGTTTAATGAATATAGGAAAACAGGGCCCTGAACGGCTAAACAACCCATGACCACAACAGGAAAAACAAGAAAACATATAGCGCGAGCGAAGCCGCGAGGGGGCTGCTAGTGTGTTTATAAAAATTGTTGTAAAACTAACATTTTAGAAGCTGTCTTTCATTTTCACTCATTAACTAACCATAAGACAGTACTGTTAATCTAATAACACAATAATCAAACTACACTTTTGACATTATTTCGAGTATACGATTGTTATAAAAATATTTTTTAAATCAATTATTCGGTACTGAAAAAAGTCATTAACTTCAGTATTGTTTGTAAAGTCGGAATATTATTTACAAATTGAAAAATATGCCTTATTTTTTCATGGTAGATTATCTTTTATTAGGGGCCTAGATTTTGGCCCCTAAGCGACCACAAATAGAATAATTTTGCTGAGCTTTACGTAACTTTACTGTTGGAGGACGTAAAATTCATTGGTTTGTAATCTCCTTTCGTTACTCATTACCCTTCATTCGAAGTAGTCAAGTGGAGTTATGGACACTGACCGGTATTCTTTGATCCCATTCCTACCGTCTGGAAACAGTTTGAACCCTGCCAATTCCTCTGCCCTTTGTTCTCTCATAACACTGATGGGAGGAGCTGTTTTACGCTTCACCTGATAAATAAGTATCGGACGGTCGTCGTTAACAACAGGTAAAATAGATTTCATACTTGGTAAAGCGGTGTCAATTTACATTATAGTAGTACTTCTGATTTCTCCGTCATACACATTATCAAGTAAATCACCATATTCATTCTCATAATCCTTATTATATGCAATAATTTTCGCTTACGTTTTAAAACATTGCTGTGTAATATATGATAATATTAAATAGTGTGACAATTTTGAATGTAGTATATATAAATAATTTTTTTTTTCTATTTTTTAGCTTTATTAAACATATATATATCCTATGACACTTCCGGTAACGTAAGAATTTCAACGCAGGGTCATACATCTAAATCGGTTCAGCCGCTGAGCTGCTACGGTGGAACAAACATACATAACCGTAAATACATTATACTAATTTTTTAGGCAGTCATGTGAAAATAACATTTAAAAGTAATTTTCATCAGATAAAAGAGAAAGTTTACACTTTCTTCTACGTAAACCCAAAGAATATAAAAAAAAAATAATTTATCGAAAAAATGTAGAATCTCATTAAAATTAAGAATATATTACAAATTACTGCACAACGTTGGATAAAAAAACTTTCTTAACGTACTTTATATTGATTTTTAAACGAACATAATGTTACTAAACGTCAGTAATCTATGTATTATCTTGCGTCGGCTATTAAAAATCTTCTAATGTAATCTTATAAATCAGAATAATGATATATTGCTTATTTTGTTTTTACGTATCTGAATTTTACAAAAGTTGCATTTATTTTAGTAGTTCAACACAACCCATTTCGCTTCTATATAAAGAGATAAGTGTTTCATTTTGTTCTCGATAACCACGAAAACTAGTCATGAAATTTTAACTGTAGCTTTATTCTGATTCCCGGAATATTTAGCACAGTTCCTATTTCACCAATCTCAATACTATTTAAATAAAAAACAAAAAAAATGTATAAATAAATAATTTAGAAATTCTTTACTAAATTCAATTGTCTATATCAACAGATATTGCCTACATATCGCTTTTCATTGTCTATATTTATCATTGTTTACATCAGTAATGACTTGTTCTGACAATTATTATGTGTTTTATTAAATTTAATTTCATTATCTAATTTGCCCACCGGGCTGGTCTATTAGTTAAACTCTTCATAACAAATTTAACAAATTTTAGTTTAACCGCCGATTTTCGAAGCCTAGTAAAATTTAGTTGCTTTTAATGGATTTGAATACTACTCAGAGTATGTCGGTGTACTTTAGCCGTTGGTTCAATTAATCACACATCTCAGGAAAGTTCGACTTGAGTCTGCACAGAATTATACTTCATTTGCTGTCATACATATCATCCTCATCTCTTTTGGACATGGAGGTGAGTTGCTTATTGTTCACTAGTAGAACAAATTGCAACGTACACATTAAGAATAATTAAATAATTGTCTAATCTAGCGGTGACGATCCACGAGAACTCATCCCCACGTGATTAAAGTATTACTCCGTAGATTTTTATATACTGAAATAAGAAATTCTATCAGTGTAAGATACACACACAATCGATATAGGTTCGAATTTCAATCTGATATTAATATTTTCATAACGCCAAGATCAGCGAGATTACAGATAAGAAGAAGAACTTCTATGCCTAATAGAGTTTATGATTGCAGACACCGTGAATTTACGCCTGAGCGTTTTCAAAGACTTGAAGACCAACTTATAGACTCAGTTCAAAATCGAGTTCAACCTTTAAGAATTATAAGTTGTGAATGGCGATAATACGAATACTATACTTCTGTGAAGCCGCGATGGAGGATGTTGTTAACTGCATTAATTTTCTAACAAATTCAGTTTCTGTAGGCTTTTCTCAATAGTTTAAAGCTATTTTGCAAAAAGGTACATCATCATTACCATACGAGATCATTGTACATCATTGAGTAAACACTTAAAAAATTTAAAAAAAATTCATTGAAACTAAAAAACACCGAAAAAATGACCTGAACTATTTTATTAATTCGGTTAATAGTTAAAATCTGTAAGCGTAAGATGTATTCTATCAATATATTAATATATATCTGAATGAACTTACAAACAACGCAATTTTTACAATAATTTAACAATATTATATCAGCGGTATTATTTAATATTATGTCTAATAAGTATATTAGAAAAGTATGTCCTTTTATCACAAATACAGATCACAGTGGGTCAGCCATTCTAATGTTTCCGGGTAAGATCATAGATGTCTTGTAGCGGCCTCTAAAAGATGTATGTGATCAAACAAGAACAGGTGAGTGATCGTTTGCTTTTCAGCTTAACATCGGTCGCATCGTGGGCTTTCTGCAACTCCCCATTGGTTCAGGTTCTAATTGTAGATACCGTATTCTGTGCGAATCATATTGATGTTGTACCACTGTCTTCTGGGAAGAGTAAATCTTGATACCCTTAGAGCTGGATCTGAGGTGGGCATGTGGACTTCAGTCTCGGGTGCTGTCTGAAAAAATCTATATCGACATGAATAGGTAGAGATGGATTAGCATTATATTTTTCCAAAATAATGTTTTGAGGGTGTTTTGAGAGTTTCCGGTCGTCTAGTTTGGGGGAGGGGAAGGGTTGCGACATGCAATGGCAGCCACTGGAGCGTAGTTGTTCTAATGGTTCCAGTTATGATTCGCGCCTGGTTCCGTTGTGTGTCAACACCGTTTGATATGGCAACCATTAATCTAAACAGGAGCACGAGCCCTCGTGAATTCTGTGGTTGAATGCACAAGGGTTAGTGCACTGATTCTTAGAGTTTCGGCAGTAGCTTCCCAAGATGAATAGGCCAGCTTCTGAATCAGTTGGCTCTAGTTTTAAATTTAGAAGATCATTTTTTAAGATGTTCTTTAAAGGTAAGTGTTCTGTCAAGCGTGACACCGAGGTATGTCGAGAGTGGGTTATGTTTTAGTGCGACTCCTTCATAGCTGATGGCAAGAGTTTGTTGAGCTTCTCTGTAATTACGATGAAACACCGTGACTTCAGTTTTATTTGGGTTCGGCTGGGTCCCCATTTTTTAAAGTATTTACTGATTGTGCAAAGGTCTTCTGTTTTGTACAGCCTCAGTTTGGGATAAGTTCGAGCTTTGGGTATATGGCAATTTCATCTACATACATGAATTTTCGAGATGAAGTTTGTGGTATATCTGAGATATAAATATTAAACAATAGGGGTGCCAGTACGGATCCTTGTGGTAGGCCATTTTTCAGGCTGTAGAAAATGCTTGGCTTTCCGTTCAGCTGTACTTGGAAAAGTCTGTCACTCAGCATCTTATTCAGTAAATTAAGGAAAGATTTGTAAGGAACAAGCGGATACACCTTAAGCAGTAGTCCTTCTTTCCAGACTGTGTCATAGGCTGAACTTAGATCAATAAACGCAGCAGATGTTTTAAGCCTTTATTAAAATCCTTTCTCTGTATAGGTTGTAAACGAAAGGTCCTGATCACAGCAACTTCTTCCTAGCATAAAACCAGCCCGTTCCACTGGTATGCTATTATTGACAATGGGTGTTAGACGCACAAGTAGTATTCCTTCTAAGATCTTGAAAGATACGCTTAAAAGTGCTATTGGTCAATATCTTTCGGGTTGAGCGATTCCTTCCCAGGCTTAGAAATGGCAATTACTTTACTTTTTTGAAAAGTTTTGGTATCTTACTCCTTCGCAGGATTATCATTATAAAGATTTAAGAGCCATTGTTTCGTGTTCGGACTGATGTGTAATAAACTAAGGACATATGTTGTCTAATCCAGAAGCTTTTCTATATTTTGACTGCATGTAAGTTGATATAATATAAGTATATAATATAGTTGATATAATATAATATAAGATTGATATAAGCTGATAATTATATAAGTTGATTGCAGTATTGAGTTCTTCGATTGTGATATGGCCCATAATGGGGAGGATTTGTTGTTGACTTTTACTAATCTTGCCAGTTGCATACCTCACTTCTCTCTCGTATGTCTTATCAACAATGATATTCGATAGTTTCTTAATTCTTTTGGCTATAGCTTCTAACCTAGGGGTGTTAGTAGTAGTGACTGATGTTTTTTGTCTGGTTTCAAGCTTGCGGAATAAATTCCATGCTGTCCTGCTGCTATGCTTAACGTTGAGGCTCTCCAGCGTTTCTTTCCATCTAACTGTTCTAGTGTTGTTTAGGACTTCTAGCAATTGTTCGCCTATCGCCTGGTCGCTTATATATTCGTAAGCATTGTACAGTTCTTGACACTCTTCATTCCAACACGGAATGTAGGATTTCATTACTCCTCTGGGGATATATTTTTTGGCAGAGCTCATTACTAGAGCAGCAAATCTTTCCGTAGTTCTCTATTTTTGATGGGATCCATCTGATATCATCCTCTAGTTGCTTTTTTAATTTATTCCAGTTGGGTTTCATAAAATTCCATGTAGGTAAGCGAAGATATCAGTTGATGGGAATTGTTATGCCTAAAGTGGTGACTATCCGTCTGTGTTGAGAATTTGGAAAGTTGTCAAGTACTTCTCTAATAGTATGATGTAATTGTGCGCGTGCAGTTATGAAAGTTAGGTCAGAATTGTAGCCCTTCCTCCATCTTGGAGAATAAAATGTGGGTTTCTGCTTAGCATTAAAGAGTAGTTTAAGGTTGTTTCTCTCTGCCCAGTCTACTAGGTTTACGCCTTGTATATTGTTGTCATCCCCAAACTTGGTGGTGTGAGTTAAAGTCTCCCGCATATACAGAAGGGTGATTAAAAACGGGGATTGCGTCGTTTGGAGGTTTATAAATATTGACGATTGTCCTTTCTTCAACTTTTACAGCTACTACAAAAAGATCACGCGATGAAGATGAGTAGGTTATTGAAACATTATCAATACCTACTCTAACTTATGTAGCAATTCCATATTTTGGATGATTTATTGCTTATTATACCCTTGATAAAATTCTCATAAAATTTAATAAAATCATTTGAAGTTAATCAAATGTTATATCCTTGATAATATTTTTATTTTGTAAGATTATACCCTGGTATATAGCCTCGTGACTGAATTTGATAATTATCAGCTGCGTATGTTTCCTGGATTGTGATAACAATCAAGTTTAAATTTAATTGCTAACTTACTAATGTATTCACTCTTGCTGCGGGTGATGCCTTCTATTTTAATTTGGCACACTCTTATTCTGGAGACAATTGTTAAGAAGTCCCGAGAAGGTCTGTTACAAAGTTTTGTTTGCCTTATTTTCATTGCAATGTTTTTGCCAAAATAACGAAAAGACAGTCTGCGATTCTTTATCGCTGCTCATTTAGTGTTAACCAGAGGGCACATGTAACATTCTTTTACGGACGCGAGAACAGCTTTACTCTTCATCCTATCAGTAAAACGTCTTAATAAGTAAAATGTTAAGATTGATAGTAAAAAACAAAAAAAAAAAAAGAAATCAATATTTATATTCACTTGTTTCGACAAAAATGAGTAATACGGAAATGCTATTTATTAAAAATAGTCGAACTTGTTTCTTTGTTATGAGAAAAAAATCAATTTTTATTTCTATAATAAAAGTTGATTAAGAAAGATATACAAAAGAAGAAAGAATGTGTCTTTAACATTAAATATAGCTTTTCAGACCGTTAATAAAAATTTCTGACATAAAAGAATACTTATATTGATTTCTTTTGATTTGGTTTTTTACTGAAATAGGGCAAAAAGTCTATTTATTAATTTTATATTACTGGAGTAGAGTATTCGGAACACACTCTTAATCAAACTTCGTTTTATTCAACGTTCTTTATTAACACAATGTAATAATTTTCATATGCATCAATAAAATAAGTTATATTTTTAGCGACTCATAATAATTATTTTTACTGGTAATCGATTGAAACGCGTTGAAAAATGAGATAAACTTGTCATCAGAAGGTTTTTTAATCCCAAGAAACAAGATATTCACTTCAATATAAAATAAATAAGTCATTTAAAATATAGTTTTTCTTGAAATAGATGTTTTACAAAATAAAACCCATTTTATTTATTTATAATATCTTTTTCATAAAATATTTTCTATATAAAGGAGAGTTTATTTTTAAAGATTACTTATTTTTTATCATGTAAGCTTACTTTTTAATATTTAATCTTAAATTATTATGGATAGGCACTCTTAAAAATTAAGAAATAAAAAATTTATTGAATGAAAAATTAACAAAAATGTTGTTTTGCTTATCGTTATGGTTATCCTTTCCTATAAAAAATTATGGTGCATGGGTTTGCTTGTTTTTTTTATGTATGTGCTCACATTTCTATTTTAGCTGCTATTGGTGCAGAGTGAGTTACATGGTGCGTCCGGGCAGATGAACGCAGCGCACGAATGATTCATTCGTTCGAACAATTTATACTTCTTTATACGAACGATTTATCTAAAATTAAATTTATGTTTTGGAGAAAAATAAAGAAAACATTAGGGTTAGAGCTGTGTTTAAAAATTACAAATCAAGAAACAGTTAAAAATGTTAAAGAGTTTGAAGCTTTTTGTTGTTAAAAGATTTTTTCTTTGTTAGTTCTTGAATGTTATTTAATTACATTTTTCAAAAAAAAATTTGACAAAATTATTGTAATGAAACAAACTCATGTAACATTTCTGCCATAAAAGTTTTTTTAAATTTTTATAAAAGGGATAAAATTTTTGGGATAAGCGATAAATCAAAAATATTATAATAACCCATTTGTTCCAACCAAGTCTTGAGAATAGTCGCCGTACCTTACAAACCGAACCACTTCATAAGATTTTACAAGTAAAAATTATAAAAGAAATTAAATGACAAAACAAAGTAGAAAGATTGCTCTAACCTTTTTAGCACTTTATTAATCAATAATGAAGGCTAGTCAAAAGTTTCGAAATATCGATGTTACTTTCCGATAGAAAGTCAACGGCCGTTGATGTAAGATTAAAAACTCGTTTCGTTTCATTCTATTTAAATTATCGATGCATTCTTCATAATCAAAGTATTTTTATTATCATTTATTTGTTATCTTTGTCATTTATTCCCGTTACTCCTGTTTGTCATAATACAAATTTTTTAATGTCATTTATCATTATATTGTCAGCCAAAAAACTATGATAATAATAATAATAATATATATATATATATTTTTAATAAATCTGTTAAATAATTTGTTTGATGGAAGACAGAATTTTTTTGGTAGTAATATATTTTATAAGTTAATTTTTTTTTTTCTCAAATATATTCATAATTACGTTTTGAGCTGATTAAAAACAAAACTAATCGTTAAAAAAGGAATATTCATTGTTCAGTGAATTATTTTTTATTCCTACCCGTTTACAAATTTAATACACATATCAACTTGTACAGTGTGTCAAATGAAAATACAAGCTTGTCTGTGAAAGGCAGGCGCTTGCTACGATACACATTCTTTCTAATACATTATACTTCTTCATAAACGTGTGTTTTTCAGGAGTAAATATTTTTAGTAATAAATAAAAATATCTGATTAAATGAAGATAATTCTTTTTGTTCAGCGATTTATTATATCATTAGTAAATAAGAAATGTTATCTCAAGTTTAGTAGGTTTATAGTTTGTTATAGGTTTACTATTTACTATAAGTTTTTACATATTTATTTTGGATAATAATAACCAAAATAATTATTTTAAAAGTTATAAATGCAATTAATATATTTGTGCAATTTTATTATTTTCTTTAACTGCTTTTAGTGTTTACCGGTTTTTGTTTCTTGAAAGAAAACATAAATTAATATTACTGTGAGGGATTCGTCCACTCTTTCCTGCTAAATGGTATCTACGAGGCTTGTTTTTAAAGTAAGTACCGTTTTGAAATTAAAAAAAAA
>JAAAKQ030264551.1:0-10712 GCA_010016005.3 Zanna intricata | reverse complement strand
TAATTAACCTCGCACGGCTGGTAGTTAGCTATTGCGTTAACAGTGAGACAAAGGTTGTCTTCAGTTTACTGTTCCAACTGAACGGTTTACGCTAAAGAAATATTTAGGTATTTTCTAAGGCGTTTTATACCCAAGGATCGTTGGAAACTAAGTTAAGAAAGTAAGTTAAATTAAGTAACTAAGTAAGTTGGAAACTTTAATGATATCAGTACCTGAGATACTGATATCATACGGGATACTTCCCGTATTCAGAAGATAAACAGTTAATATCTCCAGAAGAAGGTTGACAAAACTCTATCATGTTATTCGATGATGTGATAAAAACAGCAAAACTTAACAAAGTACTTTACTCGCGGTCGAAACAACAATATCGATTGCTTCTATTTGATTCAGTCCGACGTTAAACGAAAAATGTACCTGATCTGTGACCACTGTCCATTTCTGATCGTATTCAAACAGGATGAATTTAATTTAGAGCATGTGTATAAGGACCATGTGAGCACGTACGTGTAGCTCGACGACTACCCAGCCTTGAAGTACATACCTGTGACCTTGAAATTTGTGTAAGAAGTGGTCTGCTGTACCTAATACTGTATAAAAATATGAACAAGTACATCAATATGAATGATGAACAATTGGTTAAATCTATGATTTTGGTGGTCATAGAATCTTATCATAATACTAGCAGATACACGCGACTTCAAACTATGATTGTTTGAAAATCACTAATAGAGTTTGTTAATCGCTAATAGTTCCTATAAAATATTTGTGATTTTAATTCATGAATATCCAAGTATGAAGTAATAGATTCATCATTTATGTGTCCTCGATACGTAAAATTAATAGCTGGTAATTTTGAGATATTATAAACATATAGTAACAAGATTTATAAAAATAGAAGGATGGATGAAACCTTTATCTCTGTAAAATAATGCAAATAGTGTTTTTATATATATTTTTACACTAGCGCCTCTTTATAAATTACATTTTTGATTCTTCCATTATCATAACTAATAAAGAGCTCGCTGCTCTTGCTTACTTGAGATGAGAACATGTTACGTAAACTTTCCCGTGAGAAAAGCAAGCAGCTCATAAATCGACGACTATCTGTACCTAAATTTTGATCTTGTGACTTATAGATGGTCAATGCGAAACATATACTAACTGGAAACTGGAATCTTTAAAATTGAAACAGAATTTTATAGACTTAATTAGTCCTTAAGAAAACAAGAAATGGTTCGGGTGAGTTACGGTTAGATTGTAAGTGAAAGGGATAATATACTAAATTTTGTTCATAAATTGTTAGGGTAGTTTTATTTGTGAACAGCAAAGGTATTCGGAGTGAAAGAATTTTTTACTTGTCTTATCAGCCGTACTATTGTTGTTAATACAAGACTAGTGATTAAAGATGTTAAGTGTGAGCATGACTAGCGGTCATGCTGATGTCTTTTGTCAATGGGATTGAATTGTGAGTTATTATTCAATATTTATCTATGTGCAAATAAATCCTGATAATACTTTAAATTTCATTTTGTATGTAATCACTTTTACTATTTTTATTAACATTTATTATTATATTATTATTTTTGTGTGTTTAATTACTATTATTAATATTTTTTTATTATTGACATTTGTTATTATTATTATTTTTTGCTGTTGTCATTAATATTATTCTGATTATTATTGTGATTACTATTTTTATTATTTGTTTTATTATTGTTGTTTACTATTAATATTCTTATTGCCAAAATTATTATTATTGGTTTGCCATGTTTTACTTACGCTTATAAACCAATAAATTGTAATTATATAAACACGTTCAATTATCAATCTCTCAGTATTCTTATCCAACCATAAACACGTAACAATATGATGAAATATCTACTATGAAACATTTGGCCAGCAGCAAGGAACACCTATTGAAAAATTCACAAAAAATCAGAAAATGCATTTTATATTCAGAGTATAAACAAAAAAAAAAACGCCAAAAAGAGTAGCTAAGTCAGGGTCCCATTCCTAACTTCTAAATGAGCGAACTAAATCAGAGTTTCACAGAATAAATTTCGATTTCCTTTTCAAACTCAATGTTTGCAAACCCGTTTCATCTACAGCAAACTCATTGGCAGATATAGGTGGTAGCAAATATAATGCACTTATAATTACATTATTAAATAATTTGAAAGTAATGTGATATTTATATTTTTATTATGATCGTACGGAATTTCTGCTTTTCTTCCTCTACAAGCTGAACATTTAAGAAATCATTCCTCAACATACAATTGCAAAAGTTTCAATAACAGTGACATTCCAATTTACAAGAGTCGGTTCCGCTAAGTTTGTATATTCAAGAAATTTAATCAGAAAAGAAGTTTTTCACCTTTTTTTCACAAGAAATTGAATAAAAGCTAATTCCTTTTAAAGGTCGTCAACATCTCGTACTTTAACAAGAATCTAAAAATTAATTTAAATATAAGGAATTTTCATTATTTTGCTACATTTATTTTATAACGCCAAATAATATTTAATGATTAATCTTTTATTTCATAACTTGCGTAAAGTATCGTATTTTAACATTGAGAAATACGATATGTTATCAGATATCAGACCGCATGTAGGTCACATCACTTGCAATATATTTTAAGGCTGCGCAAGATGATGACTTTTATGAGAATGTTACAGTAATCACTGATATACGACAATAAAAGTTTTTTATTTGTTTTAATTATGATTATTAAAATTTATAAATGACCGAACTCAGGTAATTAATTGGAATTTGAAGGAATTCATTTTTATCATCAATTTAATATAACTTCCTATGTACTTTATTTAAAAATAATTATTTTAAACTGTATATATTTATTGTTTATAGAAAACAATTATTTAACAGTAGCCCGAGTAATCCCTTATAAATAATCCAGCTATGCATTTTTTCGACGATGTTGTGTTTCTCTTTTAATATCGACAGATAATTTCAGTGTATTACGAACATGTTATAACTTTTGGAACGGTTTAAACGAAATTGTAAAAGTCTATTTAGGATAGAGATTATAAAATTATTAGTAGGTTAATTATAGGGACTTTAAGTTATCTAGTTAATTATGATAAATAAATTAGTTATCTATAACATATTCTTTAAGATTATAAATTATTCTCGAATCTAAGATTACTTGAGATTCTAAAATACCAAAGGCACAACCTTAAATTCAATCTCTTTGTCAGTTGTACTAACTATTATTGATAAAGAAAAACGTTACTAACCACTAAATTAAAAAATTAACTATATAAACACAATCATCAGATCGGAATGTTTTTTGTATAAAACGTAATCAGTAGAAATTGTCCTGCTATAAGAATGCTAACGGTTTACAATGAAAAAGTATTAACGGTTCACAGGTAATTACTATTATATAAAAAAGAAGAATTTTCTTCATTTATTTCAAATAATTTCATAAAACATATAAATAAACCTACCGATCCTACACTGCTTGCATCAGATGGTTTATTTTATTAGTTTCAAACAATTTAAAATAGCAAATGATTATAAGCTTTCAAAAAATAACCAGATTAAAATCATTTTCTATAAATAAGAACATTGTAGAAATTTTTTTAAATTCGGTTACAGGAAAAATTAAGAATAAGTAATTTACTTTTAGGCAATTCAGTTTTTCAATGTTGTATTCGGAGTTCATTATTTCTTTACTTGAATCGCAGTATTTCTCACTATAGCTTCCCTGATAAAGCCGACTGATGTTTCATGATTGTTTTTGATTATTTACTGGCTGCTTAAATTATTTTACAAGGTTTTGAAAATTTCACTCTAATATTTTTAAATTCTTATTTAATTTATTATTTATTTTCATTTTTTACAAATGGTTAGAAAAAACTTCTGATCATTTTAAAATTGTATTACCTTCAATTAAATACATAGAGTTACAATTTATTTTTAAGAACGTTAACGGGTACAGGCATTTAACATATTAACAAAAGTCGACAAAAATAAAAACATAAAATCAACAGTGTCAGCTGCTAAGGAAGCGTGTAAAAGAAACAAGCAATTATATAGTAGTGGAACTTAAAGAAACATTTTGTGAAGTATGTAAGGACTGTACTTCTGTATGATTGTAGAACATCTTGATATAGAAAAAGGATAAATAAAATTAAACTGTGGATATGAAGGAGATGGGAGAAGATTAAATGGGCAGAATGAAAAGTGAAGAAGCAATAATGAGAACAAACGAGATTAAAAAAATAATCAGAAGAATAGAATAAGAAAACAAACCGACCAATATATGTAAAGAGTTAATGATTGATTAATAGAGTGCAGGAAGGATGAATTAATTTAAAGTGCAAATAAGGGTGGAAGCTCTAAGAACTCAGCAGTTTAGCAGGGGACAACAGGAGAATGGAGGCGGAGTCTGTCTGAAAACAAATAACCAAAGAAAAAGAAAAAGTTATTAAAGCGTTTTATTGACTGATAGTTCTGTTGAAGTAGTTTGAATTAATCTGGTTTAAGATTTATTCAGGACACATTTCAAAGAAAATCTATTTCATTTATAGATTTGTTATTCTGTGTACTTGGAAAGTAGTATTAATTAATGCTGTGTTTCATTAAATGCATCTTCTAAGTTGTTTTCTAACTTTGATTTTGTTAATTCTTTTATAATGATTATTATGTTGAAAAGTTAATTCAATTTGGAATCTCCTACAAAATAAAAATAGTGTACGTTGCAATTATGTAAAAGTATACCTGCATCAGCAACTCTGTTTTGGAATGAAAGACAAATATACTTCTACAAATTTTTCGACTACTCTTCTTGGTACAATCTGTACAAAAATCACTTAGCAGTGATAAGAATAGATAGTAAAGTAAGCTACTCCTGATACATAAAGGAGTGAGAGTAAGGACACCGAATCTGCCTTCCATGCTTTTCAACTTGGAAGTAGATGGAATAATATAGAAATTGAAGGAAAAAATTGAAAGTGGAGTAACTATTCCTATTGGAGATGCTAATAATTACTGATAACACTTATTTTGTAAGGACCTAAGATAAAAAGAAGAGATTTTGAAGAATACATTTTGAATAACAATAATTCATTTTTAGGATAGAATTTCATCTTTAAAATAAATTAGAGTAAATTAAACAATGAAACAAATGACTAAAATAATGAAATGGGATGGAAAGGACGACAATGAAAAATTAATATTAGGATAGATGAATAGGATATTAATATAAAATAAAAATAGTTGCAGAATTTTATTATTTAGAAGGGAAAATTACAAAAAAGAAATATGACAGTGAATTGATAGAATAATGAGACATAAGAGTTAGTCTGACATAACCAATGAGAACACCCATCTAAAAAAAAACACCATCAAAAATAGATTTCAAATTTAGAAATAAATTCATGAAAATATTTTTATCAGTTCAGCGATTCATTATAACTGAAAAAATGGACTTTGTAAAAAAAAACGGAGTGGATAATGATATAGACCTTTGAAATTTGTAGTATAGGAGATGTTGGAAATAAGGTCAGTAAGATTCGAAATAAAGATAACAAGAAAGGGTAGAAATTTATGACAGATGTTTCAGAGGAATTACATTCAGGCATAGTGTTATTTATTTTTAATAGGAAAAAGATCCGAATTTTAAAGTAACACATTTTTTTTATTTATGAGAATGATCATCCTCATAAATGGATGGATGAAAAGTCTAGTGGTAAAATTTAAATGTTTAAATTTAAAAATATTTTATTTCAATCTACAATTTTTGTTTTATAGCATCAGCTCAATTTATATCCAACAGTTTCTTTGAGTCAGGAAGAATACATCTACACTAATAAATAACCGTTTTTTCGGCTAATCTCAAAAACTGCAAAACTGCAGAACTGACTTCGACGAAACTTTGCTAATTTATAGCAGGCGTTGAACAGAAGGGTTTCCATTTTGTTTGATACTAATGTATTAAAAATAAACGGAATTATTACAAATTTTATTCACGAACTAAACTTGTGACACGCTCACAAGTTAGTGTGACAGCGTGCCGTATTAGCTTCATCCATTTTTCCCATCATTATGTCGAACATTTTCTTCTATATTGGAATTGATGGAAAAGATACTGAAATTACTCTTAAAGTCACCGTAATCGCACCGAACTTAGTTCACTGGAAGTTCACTTCTTAACTGACCTCCTCACAGAATGCTCTCGTTGACTGACATCTCGCAGAATTATCCTGGCACATTCAAATCATAACATTTTGCTTAAACTGATTCGCACACCTCTACTGGCATCAAAATGTCTGAAATCAGAACGTCTTACTTAGACTGGTTTAGCAGAACTCTCCTCACAGATTTTCATATCGCAGTACTAATTTCAACTGGTCTTCCCTGGAGTATTTATATTCCTATCTTCTTCACCTGCCGGACAGGACCTCTAGATTGTGGAGAAGGTATTTCCATTGCAATCATGTGTTTTTACTCTCTATATTTTAAAATGTTTGTATGTTTAAATTAATTTCTTACTTTTTGGCGAAAGGTATGATGTCTGGAGGCGAAAAAATAGTAATAATAGTTTTACTGAAAACTATGATAAGTATAAGTATTTAATACTATACTATGTATAAAATGCGCCTCTGTATATAAAGGCGCGATGATATGCAAAAAAAAGAACGGTCTCTAGCATTGGTCTAACAGTTTAAATAGCAGAATAACATTTAACAATGAAAAATTTACGGCTGCTTGTTGAATTTCTGGTGACTTCAGGAATAAGTCCCTTAGTATTGGAGGAAAGACGAGTTCAGATCATTAGGTTAGGTGGGTTGGCAGGTTGGAAATTTCCTCTCCTTCGCACCTTCACATTATTTTGTCTAAGAGGTATCACAATTTTGTAACAAAATTTTATGAAAACTCGTTTCATTGAATTTATCCTATTTCAAGGAATCTGAATGAAAACGTGAATAAAAATCGGAAAACGCTTTTGGCCGTCACAAGACACACAAAGAAAATAAGTGCAAAAATATAGACTTGAACCGAAATCTCGATTCACTCGATCAGTTATTTAAAAACATAGACAAAATTAAATAATCAGGTAAATGATTTTTAATGTTTTTTTGAAAAGGGATTCCAGCAATCCCTTGCTGGGATTATATACCCAAAAATAAGTCCAATCCTTTTTTTTGTACATGAAATTTAGTCGCAAATAAATTATTAGTTTGAAGTAATTCTAATGTTTATCCAATTTTTATATAATTATGCACAAAGATTCATTATTACTGGGTAAAACGATAAATAAGTAAAGAATTAAAGAGAATATTAAGTTTCAAAATGGCCGTTGGGCAGTTTTTTGGAAGAGCGCTGAGTGTTACCCCTCAATCACCGAGTCACCTCCTGGTCTTTGTGCATACTAATGTATGCATATTATGTTTGCATTTGTTGCATAATTATTAGATATAGTCTGTTGTAATTAATATATTCTTTAATAAGAAAATAATAAGGATGTAGCGGAACAAGAAACTTTGTCATGATATCGGTTACGTTGGAAACAATGCTACTATTTTGCTTATATAGTACGTTTAGTTTTAACACTAGCTAAACTTTCTTCAGTCAATTACAATAAAACGTACTTTTTGTCGAAAGTTCTAAGATTCAAATCCTAAAAATGTAGCTGATTTTTTTCATACTGATCTGAATACCAGTGTATCCACCGAAAAGTTGTACCGGTGTATGAAAAGCTGTTCTGTGGTGGTTGGTTTCAATTAACCACACACCTCAAAGGTGGTTGGCTTGAATCCGTTCAAGACTATACGATTACCGGTATATTTCTACAGATATTGATGAGTCAGTAGTTTCTTTAATTGTGAGTGTGACTATAAATAAAAATATTTTTTAAAAAAGGAGCTTTTTGTACTGTAGTTTAATATTCAGTTTAGATCTAGAACTCAATATGTGGAATTCAGTGTAGAATTAGAATGCCATTTGACAAAATTGAGCCAATTCTAGAATTCATAATTACTGTTTATTGTCGAGATTTTAGGATCTACATAATATGTGAGAATAGATAGTGAATGTTTTTTAATACTAAAATTTGATAAGTTAACTTTACAGCATTTATATTTCTATGTATTTAATACTACACTCTGTATACAATGCGCCTCTGTATATAAAGGCGCGAGGATATGCAAAAAAAAGAAACATTTATATTTCTAATATCATTGAACCATTAAATGTTTTTCTGCAGATTAATTTAATAATACGAAAAAAAACTATTTTAAAAGGATTATGTAAAAAAATCATGTAATTATTGCTAAAGGAAAATAAATATTTAATTTTAGGAAAATATTAATTATTCGTTCCAAACCGTACTTTATAATTGTACTGCTTTAGTACAATATTTAATATTTTCTCTGATGTTATTGTGGAAGGTATAAAATTCGCATATTAAAAGTTCTTAAAATAAGGTTTATTTTTCGATATAAGTTGCGTATATTCTTAATTATGGATACAACTAGTACCTTCTTCTTCATTTGTAAAATAAAAAGCGGACTGTATCGTATTCGTTCAATGAAGTTGTTTATAACGTTATTTTTTAACTATTTCTGTTCTTCAGTGACAACAATATTTGACCAATTCAATTGCTACTGTTCAATCAAGGTATTTCCGTAAATAGCACATCGTTCAAAATAGCTTAGCAATTTCTTTTAAAGTTTCTTGAATCAGACTTTTTTCGATATGATGGCAGTTACCATTCTAACCTATTCCTGTATTAACAAAATACAAACCTTCAACACATTATGATTGCTCCTAGAAAACAAAAATATCGCACTTGACTTCTCCCAGCCCTTTATCTTTCCCTTTAAAAAGATTCTTTCACTTTTTCTGATAGATTTTTGTACTTAGTCATATACATCTTCTTATTAAGTTAATAGTACAAGAGCCTCCATCAAATCGGTTTCATAAAATACTTTAAAGAGAATTTCAGATCGTCAACGTTCTGTAACAGATGCTCATTTACAATATTTTAAATGAATATTCAAATTTAAGACCATTATAAAAAATTAAATTACATCTTATAACTTTGTTCTCTTATTTTCCAACGAATGAATAAAATTTTTATTACCTTATTATAATTTCGTTTACGTGTTATATGGCAGGAAGTTGACAGTAACCGAATTCCTTGGACAGACATTCATATTTTTAAGATTTTTTCATTTTTTTGTTAGAAAATATAAAAAATAAACTCATATATAGTATATTCACAGTAAAATAATGTTATATGTTGTTCATAGGTATGAAAATTAAATCATGTTACAAACATTATCAATGTTTATCTTTTCAAACAGGACTATATATAATAGACTGACATAATTTGAGATTAAATTGACACCTGATGCAAATAACTTCCATGAATCCCGCACCAATCATGACTGAAATCGTTTAAATCTTACCTTTAAATCTCTTGATAGTTCCTTCGAGAATTATTATATCCGCCAGCGGTACACTAGTGCATATGATAAAAAAAATTATTGATCTTCTTTCGGTTAGAAAATGAGTATATTAGTATGAAAATTGATAAGGGATAAGACTTTTTTCAAATTCTTTATCTGAAAGAAGTTAATTTTGCAAATAATGAGGATAAGCGCTCTGTGTAAATGCTTAGAGGTTTAACAATATAGTTAACAAGTTTGTTTCTTGTTTTATAGAGTTTCATAAAAAAATGAATAAAGGTATAATTTTTCAGAGAAAACGTAAAAATAAAATCAAGTTATTATACCAGTTTTTTAGCAATTCAACCGTTTTATTTTAAATAAGGTTCGGTATTATGAATTAAATGAAAGATTTGCTTTTCTCATACAATTTCGTCAGAAAATTACTCTGTATAAAAATAAACAAAACGATTTTAAAGGTTACTAAAACGTATTAAAATTATTAAGATGAACGTAAATGTAGTTTCTGCATTAGACTATGTTGCTGGTCGGATTTCGTATACGTTACAATATTCTGTGGTTGTAAAACTAGAGAATTCACGTTAAACAATCTTAATCTTAATGTAATTTAAAAATTATATATGTAATTAATTAGAAAATTATTCTCATTGCATACTAGCTAGCTGTTTTACTTTGAAATAATCATCGGGATAAAAGTGAAGTAATTTCCTATACATAGATGAATTTCAATTGTATATTGATGTAGGTACACACGATATTCTGTGTTGTAAGGCCGCATTATAAGATATTAACATCATTACTTTCTTAACATCATAACATATTACTTTATCGTAAATTTAGCGTTTTATATCAAAATGATTGAAAATATTGGCTTATTAATAAAAAATTATCCTTAAAAAATTGAAAAACAATAACTATAAAAGAGAGTACAAAAATACTATCGGGATTTTAAAGCTAACTTACTTAATATCTCTTTTTCTTTGACTTACAGTAATGAATCAAAAATAAAAGAAAAAGAAAAACTCTTAGTTTTCCCTAAATGTGAGTATCATCACAGAGCATACATTCAACCAATGGGAGAGTTGTCTCCTACTTTAACCAGCTTGTCTGGAGTAATTGAAGCGTCAGATTCTTCAGTCCAATCTCGAATCGGTTAGAATCAGTAGGTGCGGAGGCATATAAATAAAATCCTTTACAAAACCCAAGGAGAAACACACATGAGATCAGGTAGGGTAAGTATAAAGTCACCGAAAACAACCTCTATCATCGAT
>JAAAKQ030264540.1:0-10712 GCA_010016005.3 Zanna intricata | reverse complement strand
TCTCTCTCTCTCTCTCTCTCTCTCTCTCTCTCTCTCTCTCTCTCTCTCTCTCTCTCTCTCTCTCTCTCTGTTCTATACTAATATTATTTGAAAATTTCAATTTTTGGGGGAAATAAATAATTTAAAAATTGAACAAACTTCTTTTAAAGAAAAAAATTTAATTTTGTCTAAAAAAATATGTAATAAATTCTATGCAGATTTTTATTCATATCAGAGAATACTGTTAGTTTTCTTTTTTATTCTATCTGTTCAATTTCTGTCAAACTGAACGAAACATATGAGTAGCAGCTTAGTAGCAATACAAGTACCTTACTGCCAGTAATAGTCCGTATTTCATACATAGAGAACTGTAAAAGACCACTTCAAATATTAATACTTTTTTCTCTTATTTTTCTTTACACAGAGCAAAATGTTCTTCAAAGAAATAAATTATAGAATACAAAATAAATACAGAATTATTATTGCTTTCTTTACATTGTATTTAATTAATTATTCAAAAATTTAATGGTAACTAATACTAGAGAAATATCATACAAATTAAATGATATGAAGTCTTTTCCTTTTTTTATTGTTACGGCGTTCTCAATTTAGGCTCCTAAATTATTTTTATATTTTTATTTTAATTTTCAATTTATTAAGCAATTAAAAGTGGATTTAATTGGAAATATATAGATCGGTTTAGATTTGATTACCTCTAGTAATATAAGTTAATTAAATACATTACCGTCCCTCTTTTACATTTGAAAACACATCAGAAGGAAAAAAGGGTTTAAGTTTGCTACAGTCTTATTCTCTATTTCATGATAAGCCAGTAAATAACTATTTCATAGTAAAACAATTCCTTTTTTGGTCGACTAAATATTTCTTACTGCTGATGGATACTTCACAATCATTAGAAAAACTCCAAAGAACGATTTTAGAATATATCGATGGAAAGAATGATTTTCGACAGATAAAATTCATTAAATTATTAAAAAAAATGTTTTCCTTTAAAATAGAAACAGTTTAAAAGAAGTAAGTAGTATATTTATACATAAGGAAAAGCAATTTTGGCATCAAGAACCTCTAGAAAGAATGCAATTGATCTGAAAATAAGGTATACCAAAGCTTTCTGAGAAATGTACGAATCTGAATCGAGAACGAAAGGAAAGAAAGGAGAGAGTTCTTGTGTAATATTTAGATCTGGTTATAGAGAAGAATTATAAAAGTGAAACAAACAAATAATGAGGAAATATATAAAAGAGAAGGAAAAGAACAGAATTTTTATACTTCTCTATTTTGTAAGAAGATATCTTGGTTAGGAGCTTATCCTACCTAGAGTTATCTTCAACGAAAGATCATGAGGATAAAATAAGACGAAAAAGGAATTCTCAAAAAAATTAAGAAGAGAATATAAGGAAATTAAGAAAGGTTTCGCTAAAGAAAACAAAATAAGTTCAGTTCAATCTGTCGTAAGGGAGAAAATGTAAAAGAGGAAATCTACTCTAGTAAAATTTTCAAATAAGAACCTACGTTCATAATCTCCCCAGAGTTTTATTATAGGAAATTTTAAGCACATTTAACGATAAGAAAAACGTCATAGGATATCTTCGATTTAATTCTAATATACTTGTAACATCACAGATTGCATCAAAGAACTAAAGGTGCAAAAGTATATCCCTTGACGCTTTCTTGAGACCAAATCTTACTTTAATAAAACAGGGCAGATGGAGCCACATAAGAGTAAAGGTTCAATTCCCCGTGTTGTTTGAATATCGTTAAATACTTGTGAAGTCGATCTATTTGATAACGAGAAAGACTTCAACTTAGACACGACAATTGTGTGTGTGTGCGCGCGCGCATGATCTTCTCCTTTTTGAATTTGGTTGCATGATCTAATTAAGTCTGTATGTTTAAAATTAGTTCTACAGTTAAGAGGATGAGAAATTTCTGAGCTAGAAGAGTGGTATTTTATGAGGATTGCTTAGAAAATAAATACATTAATTCAATTAGTTATGTCCATGTGATTTGAATAGTTTCTAGAATAGCAACAGTCGTAAGAAGAGGAGAAATGAATTTTCTACATCAGATACGAGAATTGAAAGTTTGTGATACACCTTGTCGAGGAATCAACATACGGTAGATGAACTAAAAAACTATTATACATGAAATTTTATTAAATTAAAAGTGATAAAATTCCAATATTTAATATTACTTAAATGTCGATCATAAGCCAATTTTTTTTTTGTATTTTACGCCTGAATATAGAATAGATTTCGCTGATCAATATTACAGAATATGATAAAAAAATTTTTAAATAAAAAGTTACTTTGAACCTTGTAAAATTTACTGGTTAAGATAAAGTTTACTACTTAAGATTTCTGATGGAGCCGAATAATTGGATACAGTAATTGTATTAAAGCACTATTTTAATTAGTAGTACAATCATATCTAAAAAGTGAATCGTTTTAAAAAAATTGTTTTATTTAAAACCATTGTTTAGATAATAATGTTAAAATGTAGAAATTACGTTTAACTATGATTTGACACTCACTATTTGTCACTTTGATTCTACAAGAAATCTTCTCGTTTTAAAAAATGCAGAAGAATGGGGCAATTCATTTTTAACTTGTTCACGACCACTATGTCAGGTCAATTTGAAACTAGATTTATTTCTATTAAGTTTTTTTTAAAAAAAAAAACTACGGATAACTCGAAAAACAAGAATAGATAATTATAAAATATTATTTTCAAACTTCTAAATTCTTTTTAAATTTATCTCATTACTTTATTTTATAGCTGTTGGTCAATTTAAAAATAGATTAAATAGTAGGAATTGGTAATAATCTCTGGTGTTCATCTTTAACGTTACAACTTTTACGTTGTTAGTTGTATTATTACATAATTTCATTAATGATTGTAACTTTTGTCATATTAAAAAATCTGATGTTTACATCCTGTGATTTCCTTGTACCCTGTTAAATTACATATACTCATTTTTTGCTGCATTTCATTTAAAATTATTTCATCTGAAAGTGAGATACGATCCTCCAATTCTTTAATAAAGTGAACAATTCACATTCTGTTAATTGTTCACGATAAGTGAACTAACAGTTAAGTGTTCACTTACACAGTTGCTGAAATATTAGTTTTTAACAAAAAATATTTATACAATTATTTATTAATTCAACAAGCTTACATGAAATATTAGGATGATTGAAAATCTCTTCATACTCGTATCTTATCTTCGTGTCTTCGTGACACATGATCTTCGTGAGCTGATGTAACGAAAGTTTCAGATTTCTGGTGCGTCGTACAAATTAAAGTTAATGATAATTAAATTATTCCGTTTAGTGAATTTAGTGTATACTTGTTACAGACGTTGATTTCGACCTAACCGTGTAAAATATTTAGTTTTTATTATTGGATTATTTGGTGAATAATCAAAAATAAAAATGAAATAATCACACAAGTAAAAAGAAAGATAACATGAAGAAATTTATCTAAAAAGAACGAAAAGAAGATGAATATGAAGAGAAAGGAAATGTTAAGAACAAGGGAAGAACAAAAAAAAATTAAGAGAAGGTGATAAACATCTCTTAAATGAGGAGAAAAATTTTAAAACCAAAGAAATAATATAAGATTAAGAGAAAATGATAAATGTAAAGAGGAAGAAAACGTTAAGACCAAGGAAAGAATAAAAATATTAAGCGAGGATGATGAATATAAAGAAAGAGAACATTTGAAAATTAGAGAACGCGTACACAAACTAAGAAGGAGGAATTATATCAAACCAAAGAGCGATTAAATAATTGGCAAAAAAAACAAATAAATGAAAAGATGATCAACGACCTAGGGAGAATATTGTTCGACAATATATGTCGTTATATATACTGTTTTTGTGAGGGTCTATTTTTCAGTCACTCTGTAGTTAACTTTAATATAGATAAAATTAGACAGAAATTAAACTATAATAACAAAAAATAATACGATTCTAAATTACAATTTTCAATTAGTATTAAATAATCCGATCTTTCACCAAATCTATTACGCATATCATCTAACACACATATGTAATAATGCCTATTAAATTGCATATATACAATTTTGAAAATCCATAAAATTTTATTTTACTATACCTTTTAATGTTTTTATATATTATTTTTATTGTTATTGAATTATTATTTACCGTAAAATTCTGTTACAGTCAGAGGTTAATAATTATTAATAAATCAATTAATTTAAATTAAAAAAAAAAGAGATGATTCGAACCGATGTACACTCTTGTAAGATCACAAATTAAAATTTTATTTGGCTATAATTCTGGAACCAATGAAAATAAGTACCAGTTATGATATATCGTTGAAAATCTCTCAATAAGGGCTTATTACTGCAGTTAAGAAAAAGTCCAAGATCCATTTTATTTTGGAATTTGGGCTTTTTTTTTGGATAGTTTTGTTTCAGTCGATTGCAATCAAAAGGGGGAAATGTACAACTAGATCCTAAATCTAAAACAACAGTTCTAAATCCAAAATGTCAACATTCTACGGCTAATTGTTTTTGAATTATGCGAGATACATACATACGTCACACCGAAACTAGTCAAAATGGATTCAAGGATAATCAAAATTGGTATTTCCATTGAAATCTGAAACCCGACATTTTTCGCGATCACAATACTTCCTTTACTTAGTAAATGGAAGTAATAATGTTAAACAAAGAATATAATTCAGGATATTTATGGTTAATGGAAAACTGAAAGCTGAGTAATTATAAAATAATATGGTCTTCATTTAAAAGTCGATTGTGAATGTCGGAAATTACTGAAAAGAAGATTCTGATAACCGGAAAGCAATCTTCATGTCTGTAGTTGAGAAATATCTTAGTTATAATATAAACTAGGAGATCAGAAGATTAAGTTTCTAAGAATGACCAAATTATTCTTTTCAAATAAGAAATCATTTTTCTTTAATCGGGTTTAATAAAAAATCTAACCTTTCAGATTAGTACCTATTAATTATTATTTAAAAAGAAAAAATCAATTGACTACAATCTGTACTAATCAATAATAGTATTTAATTAGAATTTACAAAAAAATAAATAATGCATACATTTAACGATTAATTGAGTATATTTGAACCATACAATATGGGAAAATTACCCGCATTCTAAAAACATGGTAAAAGTCGACAAACACTTGAACGGAAAGCGTGCAACTACATTTATAAATCGTTTACAGTATAACGCTATTGTTCAGTTCAAAGTAAACAAGTTAAATAAATAAAAAAAAAAAAAATTTTTAATTTATGAAGTGTAATCTGGATTTTAAACACAAACTCAAACATACAACACATACAGATAATGTAATGTGTTTAAATTGAAATGAAAAATATGTATATATATATATTTACGAAGGGACCAGATCTCACGCTTGCAAAGCTATAGAAATTGATTTGCTGGAAAAGCTATAGAAAACATTTCTTTCACTAAAGGCTTTTAAAGAAGTTTAATTTTCTAAAAAAAAAATAAAAAGAGTTATTGATTTAATAACATGATAAATTCAAAGTTGAATATTCTATTTCTATATTAATAACGGAAAATTTAAACTAATCTATTACCATAACACTTATATTTGTAGATTTAAGGTAGCATATTTATCTGAATATTAAATGCAAGTAGCAATCTTCAGAAACTTCAATATTAAAAATTAAGAAGAGAGAGATGTATAAAATTAAAACAAAAAAAAAACTGCGTACAGTTTTTTGTAATTTTCTGATTATTATTAATTATTGTTGAAGGTTAGGGAGACATTGTTTTCTTTACATGAAAGTGGATGTTTATTTTGTTAAATATCTAAATAAACTATAAAATAAAATTACGTTCAAACAACCATTTACAAATAATATTATGTGAAATGAAAATTTTAATTTAATTGTTCAACTACCATCATCAAAAAACACTACGGAACAAATTATAAAATATTTAGATCCAAATTAACTGATGAGCACTAGATGTCACTGCGGATAATTTCCAGCAGTAAACTTGATCCACAACTGCAAATAATTGTCAGCGGAAAGTTACAGCAACATAAATCTCATTAATCTTAATTATAATGTTTAATTATAAATTTATTATGTGAATTACCTATGTATGTCATTTATTGTAAGTTTTTAGGATAAATCTTATATCATTAATTACAGTTAAATTGTTCAATTTCATTATTTACATCAATTATTGTGTTTCTTAATTGGTCGTTAAATAAAAACATCTGATAATTAATTTATATGATTTACTTACATTGTAAATTTTACAATGTAATCAAAATAAACTATTTTAAATCTGGCGGGCCAGATACCGGGCATGTCCACGGGCCGTAGTTGGAGACCCCTGTCTAGGATATCACAATAGAAAGCGTAAATCTACTTTAAAAATAGCTACACCTTCAATTCTCAGACTATACATTACAACTTAATCAAGCAAGCCTATTTTATAGTTGTAAAGATAAAAAGCTATCTATCCAAGATAGCGAAACGCCTCAATCATATCATGACAAAGAGATATCCTCACACATGAACAAAACTTTAAGAGGGGACATTTTTTTACTATTGAAAATTTTCACAGAATAATACAAATTTAAATTTTAAACCGGGTATCTGATATAACTTTCTTCTTGTATTTCAGTAATAAAGTTTCTTCTTCATTATTGATAAATAAGTTTACCAACAATCTAATTCCTGGATTCTAACGCATATTTTATAAAACTATATTTTTTAATAAACTCATTTTGTGACCAGTTTCCAGGCAATGCAGTTTTTCTGGCCTTTTATGTTTATAATAGATTTAAAGCACCATTAACCTCGTCTCAATATGTCTTTTACTTTTCCCTATGTATCCTAAATTGAAATTATTACCTATAAATAAATTTATAAATGATTTATCTTTCGATAAGTTTACTTTTATTTTAGCATTTCCGAGGGCAGAAACTAGTTCCCTAGACATATTAGCTACAATGTTAAAGAAGTGCTTAAAAATAATAAAAATAAATTTTACTTTTTGCTAGACGTAAGAAATGTGCAATTTCTTCTTGTGTTTTTTTTTTAAACACAATTAAATATTTGCAAACTGTTCTCTCGGAATAATGAATAATATATTGAATGTCGGTAACCGAGTTGCAGAATAGAAAGTCCTTAATCAATTAACTCCATTTCATTCGGATTTATTTCGGGAAACAGATGATACCGGTAACAGAACATTACCCCATACTGTAACAGACACTCGATGGATGATAATGAAGTAAATTTTTTGTATTGTGTGAAAAAGTGCCATGCCTGACCGGAACTTGAACCCCAGTATCTCCGGATTAAAAGCATACAGCTACCCGTCCGCTACAGAGATAGCAGTATTAATCGTTTCTTCCCAGTACTTCTTCTCTACTACTTTGGAATGATATATCAAGCATTTTAAAGAAATAATTCTCAATTGCCTGAAAGTAACAAAAAATATTGAAATATTCAACTTACTAGGACTTAAACTTTGAACATCTGGTTATAACTAATTGCCCCTACACCAAGCTTTTGAGATAATTAACTTTCTAATTTCTTTTAAATATTTTTAAAAAATCTTTACATAATTTAAAACTTACAAGATTTTTTAATAGAAAAAATTAACATATTTCTTTTTTAAATACTTATAGTGTTAAACTTCATGATTTAAATTATATCTACTTCGTTTAACCACACTGAGATTATTTATTTTAAAAGAACAGTTGACATCTAGTTGAATTTATCTTTTATCTTCATGATGATAATATTTCGGATCATTTTAAGACCTGTTGACTGAGAAAATAACATGTAGATCATTTTACCAACTGATTAGCCATTTAGCCTACTAAATAGGCATTTCCCATTTTCTCATTCCGTTGCAATAACATATTCCAAAAGCTCAAATCTTTTCTTCTTTCGTGCAATATAAAACGAGAAGTCTTCTACATCTGGCGATCTTTTCTGAGTACAAAAGAAAAGAAATGTATATTATTTCCTTGTTACCTTAAAAAAAAGTATTCTCTCTGATTTTCTCTTTTTTGAGAACAACTTTATTCCTCACTTAGTTCATACATTTCAATTTTTGTTTCCCTATATTAAAACGGTCTGTTCATCTTTACTACCACCTTTCTTTTCAACCACATCAAGAGCCTACTATAATATTCCCTTATCTCTTGTAATAGATTAGAATATATCACACAAGAATGACATTTTCTGAATATTTATGTTATATATGTTCAGACACGCAAATTGTAGATCGACAGATAAGAAAAGGATCATAAAAAAACCTCTTAATTAACAGAAGTAAATCTATTTTCAGCTGAAAAATACCTTAGTCACAATTCTTTTTAAAGATTTAAAACAGAAAACATAAAAGATTCTCTTGCTGCTGACATAAGCATATATGATATTTTTTTACAATTTTAATTTAAAGTAAATAAAATTTCACATAAAATTAAATATAAAGTTTTTAATTTACATAACCAATCAAACAGAGGCTTTATCAAGGAAAATTAAATTCTAAAGTAACACTTTATTTGTTACAAATTGTTAGATAAAAGACAATTATCCTGTTAAAAAATTTTTTGTACGTTTTTAATAATTTTGGATCAATACTGATTCAGATTATTAAAATATCAAAAATTGATAACATAGAAAAACACGTAAATTTAATAAATAAAAGTTAATCTGCCGGTTACCTTTCTGATAAGTATATTTTTTAAATCAATATGATGTGTATATTTTCTCTAATGCTGTAATAATTCTACTATATGTTCATAAATGCATCTAATATATTAGGTGCTTATGGTTTTAATCAACCAAGATCTAATTATCACCAATTTTGAAAATGAGGTAATTATTTTTGAAATTTTGTCTGAAACAGTACATTAAACATTAAATTTGGTAGGGGATGTGGTGTAACGGATCAAACATAAATGAGTAAATAAAAAATACGTTGAGGTTGGAAAACAGGAAAAGTATATGATAACTATACATTTAAGAAAAAACTCTCAGTATGTTATTTAATAACAAATCCATAAAATAATAATTATTGTTTGAAGGGAAAAAAATACGCATAAGGAAAGAGCATAAGCAGACAATATTCATGCCAATTATGACAATAAATATGGCAAAGATGGGAATGCGTTAGGGAGTAACTAAAGAGGACAGGTTTAGGAAAGATTTCGTCAAGGCACAATTTGCAGATGTCAAGATATCTAAAATTCCCCGGATGAAGAAAATTGTAACTGTTCAGATATAGGTGACAAAGGAGAACAATGAACTGGAGATGAAGAGAAAAGATGAAAGGTAAACTAAAAAGAAAATGAGTAATTTTACAAAAGAATTACTTTAAAGAATTCGAGAAATCTGTTTAGGAAAACCAACCTGTAAGTATTTTAGGAAATGTACAGAAGCCGCAATGAAATTTAATTAGGATTCACAAGCTTATTCCAGTGGTGGAATTTTAAGTAACGGGACTGCCTAAACACTTCCAATTTATCTGAAAATGATGAACTACCAAACTATAATTAAGATAAAATTCAATTATACGTAACATTTTGTCAGTTAAGAAAATTTTAACTTTAAAGAGAACATAAAGGAATAATTTAATCTAAAAAAGGATATCTTATGGAGACGAAGAACATATAAATATTGTGTAAAATAATTTGCAGAATGATTTAGCATTAAAAATGTATTAAGATATTCAAGTAGGAAAGTGATTTTTTTTGCATAAAAAATGGCTTCAAGAAAATATTATTCATCACGAATATTTCTATTACCAATCTTTTTTTTATTACATATCACGTAATAAAAAAGGAAAGAGTAATGTAATTCCTATTAATAAAAAAAAAGCTAAAAAATAAATATTAAAAAGTAAACACAAAATAATTCACGATGATCAGTTAACAAAGAAATATTATTTTAAAAAAATACAAGAAAGTAATAACGAGTTTTCATCGAAAATTTACTTTAACAGATAGTATGCACGAATATAAAATCATCGAATAAGGTGGTCCGACTGCCACGAACAGATTGCTTAATCTAGAAAATAGAACATCAAATGACCAAGTGACACGAACACTAGAGATAAAACTTAGTCTGTTTATTACTTCTTTTGAAGTAAATAGCATTCTTAAATAGGATCCTTCCTTCCTCTGTTATCGAAGAATCAATCTTTCCTTCCATTAATTAAATTTATTTTTTTGAATTTTAAATTCAACTATTAAAGAAGTAAAACAATAACAATCGTTGTGAAATAATGACGTTGGAATTATTAAGTTTTACATTATTTAAATAATTCTGTAACACTGATAACAAATTATATAATTTTAGGTTATTGCGCAGTCTTATAAGTTATTTTTTATATTTAATGAAGATAGATTCCAACAATTAAATTTCTTTTTTTTTTAAATTTGAGTTAACCAATTTATCGATCTACTACGCGAAGTTCTTGCTTCTTCAGATTTCATTCGGTCGTTTCCGGTTTCGAATCTCCATTAAACTTTGTATTTTTCAATTATTATTATAATTATCCAAGATTCGGAGAACTATTAATCTCTCTCTTTCTCTTTATCTGTTTAGCCTCCGGAACTACCGTAAGGTATAACTTCAAAGGATGAATGAGGATATGTATGAATGTGAATGAAATGTAGTCTTGTACAATCTCAGGTCAACCACTCCTGAGAAGTG
>JAAAKQ030264529.1:0-10712 GCA_010016005.3 Zanna intricata | reverse complement strand
AACCTTAGAACTCTCGACTTCGAAATCAGCTGATTTGCGATGTCGCGTTAACCACTAGACCAACCCACCGGGTTGGTCTAGTGGTTCATTCATCTCATCCTCTGAAGATATAACCTAACGGTGGTTCCGGAGGTAAAAAAAAAAAAAAAAAAAATTAACAAATTCAAACCCATCTCAGCTGTTTATCGAATGATTTAAACAAATATTCTTCTTTTTTTTAATAATTAAAAAAATTTAAATCGCCCCCCTCATTGGAATTTTAAAATATTTCAATTCCTTTTAAGATATAAGTTTTTATTGAAAAAACACAAAAAATGAGAAGTAAAACAAAACAAAATAGATAATTTGTCCCATAAACGTTTTCTTGTTTATTTTTATATTTTAAATCAGCCCTTTAAGTTTAGCCAACATATCCAGGAATTATTTTGCATATTCGGTGTCAACAAATTACGAAAACCCTAAAAAGATTTTTTTAATAGTTAAAAATATAAAACTGAAATATAGGAAATTCTGCTACCACGAAATGGTCTATTTTGAGGTATGAAAAAATCTTAGCGTTTAGGGTGGACAACTCAAAGATTTTAAATAAAAAATTTAGTGTTATAGTAATATACCACCAAGAGAAAAAGGAAAAGTTTGGCGTATTGATTAGATTGGAACTAAATTATTTAAAATAATAAATGAACATACCTCTGAAATCCTATCATCTATCTTTAATCACAACATGGTTAAAAGAGTTTGCACAGTATCAGAAAAAAGTATTACTCCAGTACATAAGTCAGGAGATAGAGTTTGTCTCAATAATTATAGACCGATTGCTCTTCTTTCAACCTTTGCAGAGATTTTTTAAAACTTATTAGGATATGAATATCTAGCTACCTTACAAAAATTATCTTAGTAAAAAACTATTTGAATTTAGAAAAGGGGTTAAGACGGAATACGCGAAGTAAAATTTTCTTTTACTAGAGGATTAATATTGGCGAGAAGGCTATGAGCCTCATTCCTTGACATCTGGAAGGCATAATATTCTTCTGAATAAACTGAATAATGCTGGTATGTACGAGGAATCTACAGTGACTTGTTGATTCTACATGGCTTGTTGGGATACTTTTTGTCAAATATGGCTCAACAAGTTAATTTCGGATACGTTGAGTGCCGATCCTATAATAAAATGTAGGATACCTAAGAGCCCAGAGGGACTCTCGACCGAACTGTTTGTAATTTTCATTAATGACTTGTTTTGAAGCAAATCTGAATGGCAAGCTCATGCCATGTAGCGCTGAGGTACAACGCAGATAATAAGGATCTTTTTTTTTTTATTTACGACGACCTTCATAAACTTAATTTATGGTTTAACTTACATGTGTTGAGCATATCTATACTGGAAATATTAAACTACTCTCCTATAAGTTAACACCAAATGCGGACCAACCACTGATCTTCAAAATGCACAATACTATTGGGTGCATAGCAGCACTTATAGATGTAGGATGATTGAACATAATAAATATCTTGGCATTACAATAGACTCCCGACTAAGCTGGAGTTACCATATTATATGTTTAAGAAAAGAGATCATAACATGTCGTAAATAGTATTTATCCGTAGCTTATGCCAGGATCTACATCATGTGTATGTTATACTATTCGTTAGTAGAGTTCAAATTCGTTTAGATTCGTTTGTTCAAAGTAGACTTCAGTTTGGGATAAACGATTCCGAAAGCGCTTATCTCTCGAAAATTAAACCACTTATGTTTAGTAATAAATCTAAGGATAATTAATTTAAGAACAATAGCTATAAAAAAAAATGATGTAATCATCCTTTACTGTTTTTGTTTAGTGAAATAAAGAGGGAGTTTCTTCCACTAAGATATGTATATTATATTTTTCTGGAAATATTTTATATTAAAAGTAGCCAATATTAATGAAAAACATAATACAAAACATAACTTAAGATCGATGAATATGCATTTCCTGGAAGTGGAAAGTGTATATCAATATATACTTTCCACTTCCAGGGAGAACTGGTGTCCTAGACACCCACAGAACATGTTTCGGTCACCATTCCAATCTATTCAGAGAGCTTCACCCCCTAGACCCCGCACTATACGTTATATTTATGACTGTGAGAATAATACTGATAAATAATAATTATACTATTCATAATTTACAGAAACCTGAAAAAAAAAAAAAAATTACATATGATAGAATAATAACTATGGTAACTAGAGTACAAAAACGTTTGACGACGAAAAATGAATAATTATTTCTTTGCCATGGTGGCAGAAATATAATGATAAAGTAAAAAGATTAATCTTTTTTTCTGTATAGAGTTGTAATTGCTTCAATGTTTAATATAACACCAACAAATATGTAAAGTTGTAGAACGGTTGTAGATAGACGTTTTACGTATGCACGGAGGATCCCAAGATATATATATATTATGTATAGTAGCTGATGTAATGTAGTCGTTTAAATGAATAAGTAATATTTGTTGTTTAAACGATTATTTATTGTCATAAATTGTAGTATATGCGTTAATGACGTTGAAGATAGTATAAAATAATATAATCTTGAATAGTTATAATTTTATTGTATTGTAATTAAACTTATGAATAATTAACTTGTATCATGACATAAACGACTTATGAATGTTTTACTTATGAGGTATAGAATCATACAATAAAATTTGACAATTTTATTCTTTTGACGAACGTTCAGTGACTATTATGAATGGGCTAAAAGGCAAGCACATACATTATAAATGGGTGAAAATGCAATATTAAATTTATTCATTTTTTTTTTAGAAATTCATTATAAATTAACTAATGATTATAAAGAATGTTTTAAGTTTAGTTTAACCTTAAAATATATTTTACTGCCACTCTCATGTCTTTCCTAACTGATTCAATTCAATTTTTTTTTTCTTCCAGCAGAAATCTATTGGTTTTTTTTTTACAGTTCTATTATTACTTAGTCATTCTAAAGGTGAGATCAAAGAAACAAATTTTTCTAATTCTGACTGCTTTGAATTAGTTTTTTATTTTTTATCAATCTCTTTATTCCTTTTATAATTATGATATTATTTTTAATACTGGGACCAATTATTTTTCTTAAGGCTTTTTTCTTTTTAGAAAATTTATTTTCATTAATCTTTAACATTTAGTGTTATTATACGTTTCTGTTCTTGTTACATTATTACAGTATCTGATTATAGTATCGATTCTATAGATAATATAACTTATATCGGTACTTGTGAATGTTTTACTCACGAATGATATGTTGCATCTAAATTGGTTGAGGTACTACGAACTACTAGCTTGAAATATTGCTTGCTACTACCGAGCGTCTGGAATTGTACAGCCTTCTGCTGGTCTCTTTACTGTAACTGAATATGACTCGAATCGAATATCAAAAACGAACCGACCATGTTGGTGTCTATCTTCAACGTTCTCAACGTATAGAACGTAACATAAAAACGTAATATATCATATAATATTTGATACATACAAGCACGTAACATTTTCTTAACAAACATTCTTAATTAACAAATTCACTCTCCTTGGTGAAGAAGAAGTAATGAATATTTTTAATATCTTAACTTTCAAGGGAGCTAGGGCCTCAGTCGATGGCTTAAAATATTCTCTCGGATAACACTAATTTATCCTGAAAACTTGAAAGAAATTGATTGGTTGGTTCTCGCATGATGCGATAAAAAATAAACAGATAAAATTTATTTAAATACATTTCGGAGTACTGGCACTAGATATGGAATCTTGGAGAGCTGCATCAAACCAGTCAAATGACTGAAGACAAAACACAAAACACATTTCCGAATACCCGTGATCTGTTAAATCGAGAATTCAATGATGCAATGGTGTAATATCTTCGACCTACTAGTAAATAGCCCGTTTTAATTTTGAAAATTGGATGATTTTTTGCTAAGAGTTTATAAGAGCACCCATTGCACCTCCTAAACCAGTGCCCTAGGACCTAGGGGCACCCCATGTTTTATCATGTAATGCTCGGTCATGTGATGAACGGTCTAGCCACCCTCTCTTTATCTGTTTAGCCTCCGGAACTCTACCGTAAGGTATTACTTGAGAGGATGAATGAGAATGACATGTATGAATTTGAATGAAGTGTAGTCTTGTACAATCTCAGGTCAACCACTCCTGAGAAGTGTGGTTATTTGAAACCCAACCACCAAAGAACACCGGTATTCACGATCTAGTATTCAACCTAACCTAACCGGTCTAGCCACCCACGAGGTACTCGTTTAACTCACCACTCTAGCCACACATGCAATCCCCACGAGAACCCATTATTGTTAAAACATTTTTTTTTAATTTACTTAATATTATTTTATTTAATGTAAATTTAATTATATTATTATTTATGTATTTTTATTCATTTGATTGTCTCGAATCATTCAGTTCAAACCCAACTCATACAGTGGTAAAGACTAACAGTTCATTAATTCATTAAAGTGTACGCTTTAACCAGCAAATCTCCCACTATATATGAAATTATTTTTTTTTCAAAATTTTTGAAGATGAAATATATCTAAAAACCTTCTCAGTTGTGCCGTGCCAAGAAACATGGGTAAAAATTTGGCTGCGAGTGATTGGGTAATTTTTTTATCACAAACAACAAAAACCCACTTCTACTTTTTGTAAAAGTAAAGATATAGATTGTGTACCGAACACAGAATAGCTTTTTTGTAGTAACAAAAATATAAGATGGTATCTTCTGCACAGGTAACCCACAGGAATAGCTACATAATTTTTTCCTCTGTATTTTATCTTGTAACTTTAATAAAGCATCTAATCTAATGAATAGGCAACAAAAATTATTAAAATTTTAAATAAATTTTTGGATATAACATAAAATTTTGTAAAAAGATAGTATTAAGTTTGATGAACATTATTTTTAACAAAAAACATCCATTTAAATCATATATAAAATTACAATAAAAATATTCTAATGACAAAATATTAAATAAATATAATTTAGTAGTAGGCTATACAGATAATATAAATACCAGACAAATTTAATTTGCACAATTTTTTCTTAAACTATTTTCAAAAAAAAAAAAAATTATAGATGTTTAGAATATCTCGGTTTATATTATACGAGGAATATCTCTAAAGTACATACGGCTGGGATGCTTCTCTGCTAAAGGTTGGCGAAACTGTGTCATTCATGGCCACGTTAGTATTGTATACAATTCATTGTTGTCTGTAAGTTGTCGCGTTGTAATATTTTTGATTGCGTGTGAGTTTTTACGTTATAAAATGAACAGGAAAATCGAAGTGACTGTGAAATACGTCGAGTCATACGTTTTTTAAACAATCGAACTTTATATCGGCTGAAATTCATAGGTTGCTGTGTGAACGGTAATAGTGTAATGAATGAAAGAAATATCCGGAATTGGAATGAAATGTTTAGAAATAACAAAATTAATGTGCTTGATGAAGAAAGTTCGGGGAAGCCTTCAATAATCACCGAGGACTTATTGAAACGCGTCTACGATGAAATCAGGAAAGATCGTCGCTCAACAATTTCCACTTGGCCCTTTTTTTTCCTGATTTTTAAGCATTGTTATTGGTTACATTGTTCATGACAATTTAGGCTTCAGAAGGTTTGTGCACGACATAACGGAACATCACAAAAAAATTCGAATGCTTTGGAATTTTTGATGGACTGCACAGAAAAAAGGTTATGAGTTCCTTAATTCAAATGTTAGTGACGATGAGACATGGATTTCTTATTACATTCCAGAGAGAAAACGGCAGTCAACTGAATGGCGTCAATCACATTCAGAAGAACAACAAAAATCAAGCCACAGTATTTTGGACGCAAACTGATGGCCATAGTTTTTTGCGATCAGAGTGGCATACTGCTGATTGATTTCATGCCACGTGGAATGACTACAAATGCAGAAGTCTATGGCAAAACTTTACGTAAGTTGCGACGCGCCATTCAAAATCGGCGACATGGGCGGCTGACCGTGGGGTCGTCCTGCTGCACGATAATGAATATCCACATGTTGCGGGTTCGACATGGTGATTTACTGAGATTATTTGGATATGAAATTAACAATCATCCACTATAAGTCCGGACTTAGCTTCTTGTGGTTACCATTTGTTTGGGAGATTGAAAGTATTTTAGAGTGTCCAGCAAACTACGGATGACGACGAACTAAAAATATATTACTTTATAGTTTACTATTAGCTAATGGGTATATGGACTGGCAGCAGAAGAATACGACGGTATATTGAAGCTGATGTATCGCTACGATAAATATCTTAATTCATGTGGCGATTATATAGGGAAGTAGTATAAGATATGAAGTTTTAAAGAAAAAAAAACGTTTATAAAGTTTTCAGAATAAATTTTTTTTTTCAATGAAACTGTCTATACTATGGAGATAACACCTCGTATTTTTAAAAATTAATGAAATTCGACAGTAAATATCCAATCTTTTTAAATTTCTACACAGGGATCTTTTTAAGATATTTTTTGTTATTCCATCTCAAATTGAAGTATATTTTATTGGTAACGGTAAAAGAAATGCTAACCATTTAATAAGTTTGTACGATATTATTTTTAATGGCAGGAATTAAAGTACGAATAGGCCAAAGATACGCCATTCACTGTTAAATTATTGTGCAATTAGATAAAAATCTATGTATGATTTGCCTATTCATAGCTATCACCTTTTTTTTTTTTTTTACCTCCGGAACCACAATTAAGTATATCTTCAGAGGATGAGATGAATGAATTGTAGCGTGTGTAAAAAATGCCATGCCTGACCGGGATTCGAACCCGGGACCTCCGGATGAAAGGCCGAGACGCTATCACCTATCCTGCGGAAAAATAACGATATATGGCGCAAACGCGATTCTAAAATTCTCAATACATTGCGATAAAAATAAACCAATGACAATACACATTCATCCCAATATATCGCTGTTCACACTTACGTTACACCGCCCCAAAAGATTATTTTAATACATAACCAATCAGCATACCGTATTTTCCTAACCAGTCAAAAGTACGAATAAGATTGATCACTCAGAAAAAACAATATCAAGCCAATCACAACTGTGAATTAAATTGATAAATTGTAAAGCAATAAGTTTCAACCAATCATAATCGGTTTTTTTTTTAAGCAATCAGAAGGTGAGTTAGTGAATTAAACTTATCAACAGGAAAATATCAAACTTTGACAGATAAAACACTAACTGTCCCTGATTGCTATTAAGTCTTAATCACTCAATCACAAAACTTTACATTTTTTCACCCACATGAACGGAAAACCATAGGACAGCAAATTAATCTGACCAAATAGAAGAGAACATCCATTTATCCGATAAACGTCTAAATATCTAAATAATATCCCGTATTCACCATAAGTCAGATAACCTCTCGTAATTGTTTTCATATGAATGATGGATGAATGAATATAAATATTAACTATTTAACCAGCTACTGTTGCTGAACAACCGATGCTGTGTAATACGATAGTATAACCTCTACAATTGTTTAAAATCATTATAAATCTGCACCCATCAAAAGTTATGCAGTAATAAAATAATAGTTAAAAAATTAAATGACAATTCACCAAAGTTTTACGTTTTAATAACTGATGTGCAAAATATGAACAAAATAAACATAAAAATATAAATTACAGATATAAACAAACAATGTAAGCGCGAATTTTTCTGACATCTCAAGCATACGTCATACGTAACCTATACCTGATGTAAATATAATAAAGTAAAAGATTGAAAATGTATACCTATAAAAACTAAAATTAGTTAACGGAAATAACAATACTTTGTTGTTTCCGTTGACCTCCTAACAATATTTAATCTATAATGAGTGTAAAAATTCATCAATAAAATCTAGCGGTAAAATTATCATGAAAGCAACCCTCTCCTACTAAACCCTAGAAAAATGAGGGTAGGAGACGAAAAATAAATAAAAAAGTTTTAGTTAATTAAGGTGGAGTCGGGTGTCAAAACTAACCCCGCCATCCTACTAATGTAATAAATAATCATATCGCAGTTTATTTCACTACAAACATAATCCGTCACCGCTTCTTTCTAAAGCGAATAGAATTTCAATAATTGGAAAATTTTCCAAATTGTTCTTCTAGATGTCTAGGTGAAAAGCACCTAGAGATCTAGAGATTATGAAAATATTAATAAAACATTGAAAGTCGCATTCTTTGAATGCCGATTAAGTGTATCTATCGCTTATCCTGATAGAAATTTTTAGAGAAGGATATAAAATTCCTTATAGTACTACTTTACTCGCCACTAGGATACACAATGACAAATTTAATAAAACATATAATGACTACCTGGAAAAGTTAATGTTACCAAATATCAATATTTATATATATATGTATATATTATGTGTATCAAATATTTTATGACTACTGGAAACATTCCGGGATCAAAAAAAAGCTGCAGTTAAATTTTTGTAATGACTGGTTCAGTAGTTTTCGTGGTTATCAGAAACCAATCAAAAAGTCGTTTGACTCTTTATAAAGTAGTGGAAAAATGAATTAATTTTTTTTTTTTTATTGAATGAATAAAAAAGTAAATAAAACTCAATACAAATATTATATTATTAAAATTCTCTGATTCTCAGTTTTTTTTTTAACTACAGTTCTCTAAAGAAGACAAAAAAAATGTCTAAAGTGTTCCCTTAATGCACAATTAAAAAATGATTTTTTAAAATAAATTATTGTATTTTCACCTTAGTATAACTAAATGAAAGATAGAGAAAGTTTTAAGACAGATGCCACCACTACTCAATAAGAAAACGATATCTTTGATCAGGGGAGAGTTGTATCCTAGTGGTTGTATTCGGTGCATCATTGATTTTTCAAAATGGATGAAAAAATGGAACAATAAGTTTGCGTCAAATTTTGTATGAAAACCGGGAAATCAGCTTCGGAGACTTATGAACTCTTAAAGACAGCTTTCGGACATAAATCTCTGTGTTGTAGATAAAATATTTTTAATCTGGTTCATCAGATTCAAATATAGCCACGAATCAATCGAAGATGACCTTCGGTTCGGTCAACCTTCCATTTAAAAAATCGACGAAACATTATAATAGTTCACAATTTAGTTCACTCTTATCATAGACTTGCAATTATAGAGATGGCTGATTAATAAATGTAAGTTTCTACCTGGTTTAGCCAATTTTACTGAAGATCTGAACATGCGTCGAGTGTTCACGAAATTCACTCCGAAATTTTTATCAGACTAGCAGAAATAACATGAACTAACCAAAAAACTGATTAATCGAGCCGAAACTGACTCAGACTTGTTAAATAAGGGACTAATGAAGGATTTATGGGTATGATCCAGAAAGAAAGGTATAATCATCGCAGTGGAAAAGATCAAAGTTCGCCACGATTGAAAACGATAAATTCAGTCGAATGTGAAAAAATGTTGGTGGTTTTCTTCGACTCTGGTATTATTAACATAAATTTGCCCCTAGTGGGCAGACACTCAAGTAGAATGGATCCACTGGAATGGGAATAAATGGGTGTTTTAGTGTTTACGCGAAAAAATGCCGAAGTAAAAGCTTGCATTCTGGCAAGATATCGGGTCCTCCACTACGACAACCTACTTTCTTAGCGTGCTTTCTGTATAGCTGAATCTTTGGTCAAATTCGTAATTCCTGTGCTTCTGCAATCCCTTATTCTCTTGCCGACTTCTACCTGTCTTCTAAATAAAATTTTTTGCTAAAATAGAACCGATTTGTCTCAACTGAAGAAATCTAGGAGGCACATACGGAGAGCATTCTTAACACCCTATGAAAGAAATTTTTAGTAATGCTTCCTAAAGTGGACACCGTTGGATTCGGTACGTTTATATTGCAGACAACATACAGAAATATTTAAATTACATTTCAAGGTTTGACGGTGTAGTAGCCCAGTACTGTAAAGAGTAAACATAACGTAAATTCTTTCTACATTTTCCTTGCTTTTGTGTTGTTTGGTTAAAAGTGGTAATTAACCGTAAACATTTTGAAAAGTTCTCACACCAAAACTTTTGACCGATTATTATATTTTCCCTCATTGCCAACGTTACTGCTGAAGATACATACACACATATATATATATATATATATATATGTACATATTACAGAAAAGTAAACATTAAAATATAGCAGAGTGGTAGCGTCTCGGCCTTTCATCAGGAGGTCCCGGGTTCGAATTCCGGTCAGGCATAGCATTTTTCACACACGCTACAATTCATTCATCTCACCCATCTGAAGATATACTTGATTGTGGTTCCGGAGGTTAAACAAAAAAAAATGAGAAGAATTTTTCCTGCTACACAGAAACCAAAATTCGTTAATAGATAAGTAAAATTTGTCACGGAAAATCAAATTTGAAAATAAATTTTTCTTTAGCTGTAGAAACATCTAGTGAACACCTAACGACTATTGTATTTTAACTGTTATTGACAAAAAGGAAAGTGTATATTTAGCTTATTAAAAAATAAAAATCTATTCTTAATTTTTTAAATATATATATATATATATACACAGACTGTATTAAAACTGCACGGCAATCTCTCGGAAACGGATTCTATATCTCAAAATAAGAAAAAAGTTTTCAATAAACATATGCCTGAAAACGTTTTGTTAGCGAGTTACGGCTAGCGAAAGATTTCG
>JAAAKQ030264528.1:1823-22892 GCA_010016005.3 Zanna intricata | reverse complement strand
AAGTTTATACACACACACGTTAATCTGTCCGTTGCAAGTGATTATTTAGGTTGAAACTGCATTTATCAAATAAGCGTTAAAAAGAATAAACCAGAATGATAGTGTTAATAAATATTGCTTGTATTTATATTATATTTATTCTTTCATTAAGATACACAAGATGCTCGTCCTGATATCGGAGCTGTATCTTATTTTCATACAATTAAGAATTAATGTTCATTAAATTGTGTCTGGAAATTGATATTCCATTCAGTACTTGTTAAAATGGGAACTATTGAAAACGAATTGAGATTATTCTTTCTAAGCGAAATTCGTCGGCCGTTTTAGGTTTTTCTCTAAAAAGTTCTATCTTAAAAACGGATTGACAAATTTTAATGAAATTTGCTGTATAACAAGAAAGTTTGATTTTCCTTCCCTGCCTTTCTTTTCCTTTGTTAAGCCTTGATTGTGAACAAAATAAATATCTCATTTGAAAATTTTGTGCCCATTTTCACGCATATATATTTATTTACTGATTTAAGTTTAAATATTGTTTTAATAATTGGATATGCGTGTGCTCAGATGCTGTTAACTTACCTTGTGTAACAACAAACTATTTGACCAAACTATTAGGTTATTCAGATAGGTTCCGTGAATTCAATTTTACATTTAATGTTATTTGTATTTTTGTAACTACGTTAACATTTGTAATCCATGAGTTTGTATTCTTTGTACTCTGTATAACATCACATCCCCGAGGTTACTATAACGATTGATAACTGAATTGTTTTTGTGGGATCTCTTTGCGAAGGTGAAAATGTGAATATTTAATTTATTTTATTTAACGACTTTGCGTAACAACTTTGTTGTTGGAACGGTCCGCGGTGATATTTATAGTGCAGTATTTGGCAGCGCGACTGTACTGAAGCTCAGTATCTTTAGTCGGTCCCTGTGTTGTGCTGTGTTGTCACTGGCGGTCCGTGTGGGAGGTCGGCATGGGGACGCGGTCACGGGAGTGCAATAGCGCTCGGAGGACTAGGTACGCTAGATCTTCGACTGTAAGCGTGACACAGTTGTTAAGCGATTCTTGCTCCAGCCTCCTGCAAAGGCTCACCACCAAGGTCCGTGGACCTTCAACTGTCACGGAGGCGCCGCGCATCCCCGAGTTATCGGCTTCACCTCGACGCAGACGTGCTCGCCACGAGTACAGCTCATCTTCACGTCAACCGCAAGATGTTTTATCTGGACGCCGCGAACAGAACCCTCGTTCCGATTTCGGTGACGAGAAAAGTGTTAAGGACAATTATTCTCAAGCACATAAGGACGTATTACCCTTAGGAACGACTAGATCTCGTTTGGAAGAGAAATACGGCAGGAGACGCGATAGTTCTCCTAAATTTAGAAGACGCGATAGCTCTCCTAAGTTAAGAAGACGCGACAGTTCGCCGAAGTTGAAACCATTGGCAAAATGTGCTACGAGTGTAGTGCTATCAGAAAAAGCTTATCCTTATGTATCGTCGGCTCCGCGGGATAAAACCCCATATCGAGCTACTCGCGAACGTCGAAAATCCGGTTGTCTGTCAGAAATACGACAGCATCGTGTTAGACCGTTGCGTACACCTAACAGCGAACTTCCACCGATCACTGCCCTAACTCAGGATCAGGAGGAGCAGACCGTTGTCCCTTTGTCCGGTGATGACGTCGATGAGAATGTAAATATTTCTGACGGCCCGATAAATGAACGCGAGGCTAAACGAAAAGAAATTCAAAGTCTGATACAGAAATATACTGCATTAGAAGACAATAAAGATGAAACGCTAAGTGTAATCGCAAAGTGCCAGCAGAAGTATTCTTCTTACTTATCCATATCAAATGCTGCTAACAGTACATCTTTTATTGTAAGTTAAATTTTTTTTTGTGTGAGGAAAAAATAAAGATAAAAATTGTATCTAAATTACTTATAGGAGTTGGTAACAATTTGCAATAATAGAAATTCCTTACGCATTGTACATGTAGTTTTCTGAAGCGGGGGTTAGATTGCAAATACTAAATTTTTGTCCTCAAAAGATATTTGCTTATTATGCATCAGAATATTTAACATTTGTTTTAAAGTAGGGATATTTTAAAACTTGAAATAAAGTTTTGAATACTGTATGAAACTTGGAGTATTCAACAGCAGTATTGTTATTCATGTATATACGGTGGTAAATTATTGCATTCATTTTATTTTGCTTCTAAACGTGCCTGGATATTTGTGTTTTTATTTCATGCTTAGAAAATATTTTTTGTTAGTTTGATCTTCACTAACTTTTTCTAATGATTTTCCAGTTAGGTGAAACAATTTGATATTTGTAATATTGTAATAAAAATTTCTTAAATGATATTATCTTGTTTGAAAAATTTGTCTGTTAATTAATCAATGCAGTGAAAATGTATTTTAACTTTTCATACTTGTGCATATGATTATTACTGTAGTCTGTTAAACAATCAAGTAATTTTTTTAATTTGTTGGCTTATATTTACAAACCAGCACATAAAATTTTGTTTTTAAGAAAACTTTAAAAAAAATCTTTACTTTTAATAGCAATGCTGAACTATTAAATAGTTGATCTTGGTTGCTTTTGAGAATAAAATTGTGGAATAAAAAAGTAAATTATAATATAATCATATGTAAATATATAATGTGATAGACATATCTATCAAAATCTGTGGGGAAATAGAATGGTTGTGTATATTTGGTTCTAGGCTGTTTGTTGAATGCTTTTTTTTTTAATGGTTTTTGGTATAGATTTTTGTGATTGAGTCTGTCGCTGTTACAATTTAACAATTTTCAATTAATGTTTAAATTTGGTCTATTGTCATTTTAAGTTTTATATGTATAGAGTGCTGTCATTAGTGTAAATGTATGTAATGAACATGATATGAAGATAAATGCTGCAATGACGATTTTTGTAAATTTTTCATTTTTGTGAAATGAAGCAAATTTGGATTTCTAAAACAATTTTGGCGAGTAAATCAATCGCAGATTTTAGTATTACTAATAAATACATCTTTCTCTTTCAGGTGAAAGCTTTATCTTTATATTGTATCGTAGCACAATTATACTGCTCTAAAATATCCTTAATTCCTGCCCTAACAATTTTTATAGGCTGTAGTCTGAAAGTGTTAATAGTACAGGCAAACTAAACTGATGATTTTTTTTTAAATGAATCAGTTAAGTAATTATCCAAATTTTACATTTTTAAAGTAAATTTTTATTTTTTAATCGTTTTAAGTGAATAAAATATGTCAGTCCAGAAACACTAAATGTTTTCATATAAAATAATTTATTAAAGTTACTAATTTACTGGAATTAGACTTTAGCTGGTACTTAGCTCAGAACAGATTTAAGTTTTTACCAATTGTCTTATATTGAAATTCTCATTAAATTTTTATGGTGAAATCATAATTAAATCATTTCATCGTAATAAAATATATTTTTCAAGAAGGTTATTTCTATTTAAATATCTTTGAAATGAAAGTTGAAATGGTTCAGAGATTTATAAAATTAAAGTACAAGAGTTAAAATATTAAATATTATCTTATTTTCAGACAAGTTATTGTCTGAAATTATCCTTCTAATAAAACGAACTACAGAAAGGATTTATTTATGAAAATTAAAGTATGTTGGATTTATGTTACATGTACTTTGGTTTTCTTTATTTTAATTAACTTTTTTTTCTTTTAAAGTAAGCTAATTATGATTTATTCTTCTTTTTATATGTGAAAAATCTGGTGTTAATTATTGCTTCTGATTTGAATCTTCATTTTTTTAATATATCATGAATATCTTGCGATTTTAATTGCAGAGATGTGAATTTGCAGAACATTTTTGTTACTTCGGTTGATTATGATTGAAGAATTGCTGAAAAGTTATATTAAATTAATTTTATAACCTTTATAGTTGCAAACCCAAACACACTTAAAAATTTAAGTAAAATTTTGAAAATATTTCTGCAGGTTTTTCATCTAATAAATTATTATACAAGCTTGATTTCTTTATTCGATGAGATAGTTGAAATCCATTTTTGTACTATCTTTCGGTGATGTATTTTCATTTGTGTTAAAATATATTACATTAATCAACTTGTCACATTTTTATTGGTTGATTTTTGTTTAGTTATGAGTAAAAATATGTCTACAGGAAAGTTTATGCTAACATTCAGCTGAGCTGTGCCAATACTGAATCAATATTTTGTTAGCTTATATATTTTTTATTTGTTTATAAGAATATTATAAATATGTATTAATTCTTTTTATGAAAAAAAAAATAGTACTAAATAGGGAATTATGTAGTTTGTCAATTAAAAAGAAAGGAACTGGAATCGTCCATTAAATTCATAATTTTGTTTTAGCGGGATGGTTTGATTTTGTTCATTATTATACACACAGTAATCGTACCAGTAATTTATTTGTGCTATCTAAATGGTCTTATGTTTATAGAAATACATAATGAAATGTGTGGTTTTCGTGAGTTTGTTGAGTATTTCAGGAGTAATTAGATAGAGCATATATTCTTGGCAACTGTTATGAATGGCTATCTACGGACAGACGATAAAGAGCGCAAATAGTGATTTAATGTCTCATCTAAAACCAAGTGAATTGGGAAACATAAGAACTGAGGAAATCATTCTAAACATGTGAGCATCTTAAGAAAAAGAGTGATCAGGTAATTAATAAATTTGTGTAGAAAATTTATTTTTCAGTACTAAAAATAATTCTAGTAATATTGAACGAAAATTAGAAAACATAATTTTGATTGGTTTTAATTATTGGTACAGATTATTGTGTGTAACAATCTGATGATCTCAAAACAAACCAGCCAATTTGTCCTTAAGGATTTTAATTTATTTTATAATAAAAAAAATATATTCAGATACATAACATACATGCATATAAATATATCAATTATAGAAATAATATTAATACTGTGATTCATGTAATTTTAACCTATTTTCCTATCGATTCATAACAGATAAGTTTTGGTTCATTATATAAGTGCCTTTGCTTAAGAAATGCAAGTATATGGCAAAGTATATATTTGTAATTAATTTCAAGAATGGATAAACATTATTCATTATCAGAACTAACTGAACCTGAAATTTACCTTTTTGACTATTATTGTTCATAAATCTGCAATATTTGTCATTAACCTACTTAATTCACATTTCACAAAATTATTGTTTCAATCTCAATGATTGATTGTCAGTCATTTAAGTTTCCCTATACTTTAGTGTAAAAAAAAAAGGCTGTAAAAACCCAGGCAGGGTGTGTGTTGGCTTGAGTTTTGAATTTTTTTTTTGTGTTAATCTTTTGATTAAGAAACACTTATCTTAATCAGAAACATTAGTTTTTTGATTATTTTTTTTACAACTTTGTTTTTTATGACGGAAGGAAAATTCATTGTAAAATTGTTTTTAAATTCCTCATCCTTACTGTTATATGGCTTGTCAATTGAGCTACTGGTAAGGAAGATGCCATTCCTGTACGAGCAAAGCTAATTAGCAAGTCACTAGATAGAAAACTTAAAATTATAAGAAATTCATCTATTGGAATACAGTTTTGCCAATCCTTAATTTAAAATGTTACGCTGCAAAATATCCATATCAGACTGCCATTTACAAGGTTCTCTAGCTTATGTGAATTCATTTCAAAAAACATACATAAAAAAAGTTTTAAGATTTTAATATTACTTGTGTTTTAAAAACAGACATTTCTTTAAAATATATTAGTTGTTAAAAAATTAAATTTTAAACAAATTTCATTATAAAAACAAATGAATTGTTTTAAATATACAAGTAATCTAAAGTTTTAAGTATTAAAAAGTTACAATTGATGACTTATTAATAACATAAAGATTAAAACCTTAGTTATACATTTAATCAAAAACTCACAAGTTTACACACTGAACTCTGCAGTAGGATAAACCTTTATCCTGAAAAATAATTAAAAACACAAAATATTGTTCAGGTTATATGTGATGGTGCATGATCCTGCCATTTTACAGTATTTGTAGCAGGATATCTGAAATGAAAAATTAAAAAGTTATGATCAAAGTTAGTGACTTAACTTTAATTTTTTTGTTAATGATGATCACATCTGAATTTTGTAAAATTTATTTTATTGCAAAACAACTTATTAAATTTAAATTAGCTGTATTCTAACTTATTAAATTGACAGAAACAATTAAGATTTTTTATTTAATTGGTTTTGACTGTAAAGTGGATTTTTTTTTTTGTCATTTAATATGTTAGCCTTTTTATATTATTTATATAAAGGTAATATTTGTTCTTTTGTAATAGCTGATCTGAAGGAAGGTTGTTAAAATGAAAACTGGAAATTTGAAATTTAATTATTTAAAAATTTTTTTAAACAATGTAATGTTTCTCCGCGGTTGGCATATTAGTGAAATAACAATTTGTAAAAGAAACATGACTGAAAATTTCAACTTAATTCTATTTAATTTTGAAATCGGGTGAAAATATTTTAATATGCTGATATTCATAAATGTTATAATTTTCCAGCGTTTAATTTCTGTCTAAATTCTGAAGAGTTCAGCAATTTACTGTCTTGTCATCTATCTTTGCATTTGAACTGATGTTCTTAATAGTGAAGAAGAATAAAATTTGACACGTACCGAAACTGATGAATTTATCTTAAAATGTACTCTTTAGTAGACTAGACTTCTGTCTCTTTTAGTAGACTAAATTATAAATTAGAATTGCTTACAGAATTTTCATGTTACGTACCAACTTGTTTGAATTTATAGCTAATTCTGTAGTAGTAGAATTACTGTTGAAACATTTAGAAATTACTAACATAAAAATCTCTTTAATCTTCCTATAAACAAATCTTGCTCAGATTTTATAGTTGCAATTTTGAAAGCCTTGTTAATTTTTTTTTTAATTTAACCTTGTGCAACAATTTCACATTAAACAGTATATTTTGGAATTGTGGGGGGGGGGGGTTCTGTAAAATAAGACTAAACCAATTAAAATTTTCTTTGGTGGTAGGTAGTATATAGGATAATGCATGTAGGGAATTTTTTTTAAAATTACTAATAACTTATTTTTAATAATTTTTTTTTTAAAGCCACTTGTCTTGTTGATGGCCCTGCGTGTTGAAACATGTTTAGTTTCTTTTGTAAAATTTAACAATTCTGGTTTTCATTTAAATGACCATACACTTTCAGTATTTTTCATTTACACTAACAGTTTCATTTTAAACGAATGAATTTTTAGAATTAGGATTTCTGGCATAAAATATATATTTATAAATATATTTGTTTGACCAATTTAGAATTTTTGTTTAAGTGATGAACACAGTATTAATATTGTTGTATTGCTTTTTTATTTTAATGCATACTTATAATGGCAGTTTTCTTCTTCTAAAAGAAACTGTAATTGCTAACTAATTTGTGTAGAAAAAGTATATCTGGATTTCTGCTTTCTTACTTTTGATGAGATTATAAATTTACTATACCTAGTTAAGATGTAAAGCACAATAGGAAAGTTGTTGAACATTTGAACAGAGTCCATCATGGTCTATTTTGGTGATACCTGGTTATAAAGATATGTTCTGTTCAAAAATATGTGAGTTTGTATGGCATAACATCGATGCTTGTTAATTTTTTATAGATTTATATCGTAGCTTAGAGTCTGATTAATATGTTTTTTATGTTATTATTTTACATATTTATATATTGTTAATTATTGTTATAACTGGCATTGTGTTTTATGACCCATAGAAAGAATAGTTCTTGTTAATTGTGTCAACATTTGTTAACTTGGCAACCATTGTTTTGCCCTCCCCTCTGTCTTATGATTATTGGACCTCGTCTGGTCGGTTGCTCTGGTTTGATCTGGGCTGAATGCACACTGCTTCTCTGCTGTGCCGTACCATACCGTGTCCTGTGCCGAACCACGTGATGGTGTTCCCGTTGCCGGTGGCTGTTGATGTTGCTGACCCGCCTGACTGATGGTTGACTGTACGGAACCTGTACCGCATCCCAGAGCTCAAGAGCACCATCCATTGAAGACGACGAAGATGGACACCTGATTTATCGACATGGCGATGTGCTTCAGGACAGATGTTCGTGCCTAATTTTGTAGTAACGTACAATTTACCAGTACTGCCATTGTCTTGTCGCCGCCAGGGTGGGGGGGAAGTTCTCTGGGGTTAATTTATTAATAGTACAGTCATTCATGAATTAATTTTATATGAATGACTGTGCGTAAAATTCTTTAGAGTCTATAGCATACATTATATGCATTTTAAATTTATAGTATTTAAAATTTGGTTAACTGAAGTAAAAAATTAGGTTCTTAAAAAAATTTTCTTAAAAAAATTTAAGAAAAAGAAAAAGCTTAATAATTTGATTAATTTAATATTTGATTGTATTATTAAAAACTTTGTTGCTATATTTTTATTGATAAAACAGCATTTTTAATGCTGTGAAGGGTTTGCTTATTAATGCAGTGCATATGTGCATAGGTATGTGTTAACGTACGTGCTTGTTTCAGATGCACATTAATTTCACCAATTTTTCATATAGATCTGAACCACTGTTCAGATACAAGCATTGTCGATTAGAGAATGCTGATTTATTTAATAAGTTATTCACTTCAATCTAAAGAAAATTCTACATATAATATTTTTTAGTTCTGTTATTTAATCAATACTAAAAGTAATTATTGATTGGTCATTTGATTATATTTATATATAATTAGATTTTCTGCAACAGGTGTAAATGATTATTTCATCTTCAGTTTGCATGAATTAACTGTTTATAGTTCTATTTTCTATTTAAAAAAATAAAATAAATAAAGAATACCAATCAGATTTGATAACTACTACTTCTATCAATTTTCTTTTAACAAGACATAGACTCTATTTGTGTTTGCTATTTCTTTTTCAGATAAAATATTGGCCACCCTAGGCGAGGGAACATTTGGCAAAGTTGTTAAGGTTAAAGATTTACAAACGTAAGTATTCTTATTTTTCAGATGTTTAATTTATAAATTAACAAATATTACAAAAGATTTGGTAAATTATTGTTTTCATACTGAAGTTAAAAAGTAGAATGTGTAGATTTTGTAAAATTTCTTATAAGAGAAAATTCAATTTTTTGAAGCTGAGTTTCCTTTTACTTAAAATATTTAGTTTATATACAAAAATTAGTTAATAAAAGCTAGAAGTTTATCATTAGCGCTCTAGTGAAATGTATTGCCTTATGTTTGATTCACGCCTTTGATTCACGTTACTGTAAAATACTACAATTCATTAAAATTTGTTAATTCAATCTTTGTTGAGATTGTGTGAAATGAGAATTTCTTTCATAGATACAATCTGTCTAATTATAAATTTGTCGGTTTAGTTTTCCAGTCGTCAATACAGTGTACATCTTCAAGTGTAGAACATATCTTTTCTCATTGCTGTTACATCATTGTTGTGTTATTGCTGCATAGATAGTTCATTTTTATGTTCTCCCAATTAATAGGTAACATTTTCTTCCACTTTTGATTATCTTTTGTAGTATAATTTGTTACTTTTTTATTTGAAGCCTTGAGAGCACAGTACAGAGTGACTTAATGATAAAATGAATTTTAAACATACTCTGTACAATTAATTTTCTTTTCTTCTAGCCGGTCATTATTATAAAAAAAGTTTCATTTTAATTTTTTTTACTTTTTCATTAAAATATTGAAGTCTTTTAGATTTTTAATGCAGCCTTTTTTTTATTTTATAAAATGTCATTATAAATAATGGCATGACAATCTTTTGTTAGATTTGTAAATACATCTTTCTTTAATATCTGGGTTGCCAGCTCTGGATGCTAGTTAAAACCCTGGATGTTAAGTACTGATTATGTGTTGTATTATTTTATTCTTTTTCCTCACGTATTCAATAGTATTTTATAATATCTTTGAGTAGATCTGATAAATCATTAGGTTTTTAATTACATCAATTTCTTCTTTTGCAGTGATGATTTTATAGCATTGAAGATTATTAAAAATGTAGAAAAGTATCGTGAAGCAGCAAAATTAGAAATTAATGCTTTGGGGAAAATCGCAGAAAAAGACCCAGAAGGAAAGCAGTAAGTTATATGCAGAAATAATTGTGTTAGTATAATAATTAATGTTAGTATGTGCTTCACATATATGATAAACTGTATTCCATGTGTTTTAGAGTATATATTTTTAATCGTGTACTGTTTTTATGTTTAATGGATTTAATATTAAAATCATTGTCGCATTGCATAAATGAGTCGTTTGATTTGTTCATCTAGACAGAATATAAAGTTTGTGTCGCTACTATTATTTTTCTTCAGCATTACGACTCTTCTCTTAAATATAAATAACATTTTAAAATGTTTGTACTGTTTGCTAGTCTGTATTGACAATTTTTTCATGTAGCTCGTCTATTGTTTATAAAACAACGTTCTTGATGATGATCCCTGTTGGTGTCAAATGAGGTGCTTAACAGTACTCTTCGACCTGCCCGCTACCTGGGTAGTTTTATCGAGGTACAACTTGACATTTCAATGGTAGCAAGTCGAGGTTCTGTCTTGTATATAAAAAAGTTCATCGCTATACAGATTTTGGATGGCAGGCAAAATCCTTGTCTGAAGCATTTGAAGATATGCATCACCAGTTACGGTTCCCTCGAAGAAGGGACCGATCAAACTGTACACCGATAGACTGCACCACACAGCAACCGCCGGTAGATAAACTGCCCTGTTCACAAGAGCATTAGGCTTTTCAGGAGCCCAATAGACACATTTATGGTGGTTCACAGTACCATTAAGTTTGAATTGCGACTCGTCACATAACTAGCTTGTTCCACCACCAACCACCCGTGCACAGCATAAATTGCTAGCTCCTCCTACCATAACAAATTTAATCTCACACTACATTACACTTAAGATTAGCGAGTGTAAATCTTTTTTTTTTGTTTAGATATTATTTAATTACAGAGAGTACATTTTTTTATTCCTCTGTGTATAATATATTAAATATATATATTAGATGTAATATATAATTTCTGAAAATACTTTTATCTTGGCCAGAAAATTGAGAATTTAATTCCATTTCTAGCAAATGGAAAAAATATTTAAATGATTTCTAGGTTTATGAAATCCTAAAATTTTAATGTACGAATAAAATTTGTTTTTTTGTTAGTTATGTTACTGGGTTGGTTTAGATAAGATAGTCGAATAAGTCTGTTTAGACTCTTTAGTAAATTTTTAGATAAAATCATACAAAATCATTTTAAATATATTTGTTGGACAAAACTTGTATTTCTAGGTCAAAATTTTATATCTATATATGGATTTGGGGTATTTATTGTTAGTAATAAAATTGATAAATGTGTTTAGAATTAAAATGTCATTGTTATTTTATTTTATTCATTAATATAATATGGTTTTTTTTCCTTAGCCTTTGTGTGAAAATGTTGGATTGGTTCGACTACCATGGACATATGTGCATAGCTTTTGAGATGCTAGGGCTCAGTGTGTTTGATTTTTTGGTATGTATGTGGAACAGAATCTCTATAAAAGTTATTTTTTTTTATTGTTTATGTTGATAGAGTAACCTTTTTTGAAGATTAAATCTTTTTTATATTAATCTTGAATTTGCCTTGATTAAGCCTTGAATTTGCTCAAGGAATTGAGCCTATAGTAAAACTGATTTATTAAAATAAATCTGTTTTCTGTTGATCACCAGAATTAATTGCCCAATGCTGTAGGATATCGAGGAACATTCTGCTGATATGCAACCAATGGGCTTTTTTTGGTGGTGTAAATTTATTAACAGCTACATTTATTATACAAAAATGTCAAATCTGCGTTTGTATTTGTTAATAAAACGGTAAAGTAGAAATAAGTTGGAGTTTTTTTTTGTTATAAAAAAGTAATCATTTTTTAATAATTTTATCTTTACTTTGCCAATTTAATAGAACAGAAATAAAATAGTAATTTAATTGAAATATGTCACAGATATACTTAAATTTCAGTGTCATTGGATGGTTATGTTTAAATTTATTTAATTTATAAGGGGAAAAAATTGTTTCATAATATATATCATCTAATTATAGACAAATATGCATGTTGTATTAGTACATTATTGTAATCCTTTTTGAACCCAGTAAACCAAATTGTACCCACAACGCAAGAGGTAGATATAGACGTAGTGAGGTTTTTAATAAACAAGAGAATCTATTTTATTTTCTTGGAGGATATCCAAGTACGAATGGACTAATACTGGGCAGTAGCAGTTTGATCACTTTCTGTCTTTCTCTCATTAATTTGTTTACTCATCCATTTGCTAGCTATTCATAGGCATTTCTTAAAATAATTTACCTGAAGAAGTTAATTCACTGTTACATTTACACATTTATGGATAATTAAAATTACCATTTTCTGAATTTATGAATTTCTTGAATGAAATAAGTTGCAATAATGTTGGGTATTATTATTTTAATTTTTCTCTGTGTTAATAATTACGATATTTAATGTAGAGTATCTGCCAAATTATAAAAGATTCAAAGAAATGAGCATAAAAATGTTCTGGAAGGCAAGAAACTTACTCATGTGATTACTTTAAAAATGAATCACAAAAACAAATTAAGATATAAATAACCGAGCTAATACAAATTGAAATAGTAACACATCACATAATGTGAAATATGAAACTGTACTTTAATATACAACAATATATTGGTTTTTATGAGAGAATTTTTAATTTTTTTTATTTTTTATTTTTTTAAAGCTATTTATCATTATATAACTGAGCAATGTTCTCAAAATTTGCAGTATTACAGAACTTTAAGAATATTAAATTGCATAAATGTGCACTGGTTAAAAAAAAAGTAAATTTAGACAAATGAAAACACACTTTTTCATCTTAAATGTTATCTGTATAAGGTTTCATTATTACACAAGAATGTCGCATTATATTAGCTGGTAGCTATTTGTAATTTTTATATTGTAATCTTTTTTGTATTTGACATTATTTTCTTTTGATAATAATTTGTAAATCTCTACTTAAAAATTTATATTTATATACAGAAATCTGTAATTCTGTGGTTTAGAAAAGATGTTGCAATGACCAATGATTGGCCCAAACATTTTTCAATAGCAATGTGTTCCTTAATCTGGTAAGGGTTTTACATTATATATGCAAAGGGCCTATAATTGCTAGTGGAATCAAATTAAAATTATTAAGAATCATATTATGAAATAAGACTGTTAAGCTTACAGTTTGTTGCCATAAAATTGATTCCTTTGAACTCAGATTTTTGGTTACTTTTCTTAAATTTTTAACAAAATTTTAAGATATGTTCATGATGATGACATTTGTTCTTTTGTAAAAGTCATTTGTCACAGAACTAAACTTTGAAAATTATCTGACAAGGTTTGATATGGATAATCTTCTTATAAAATATGATAGCAGTAGTTCCATGTAAGATTAATGAAGAAATGAAACATTGTAAAATGAACAGAACCTTGCTGTAACAGTCTTTCTGGTTTAGTTTAACCGGTAAAGAGATCACATGAGTAGAAGGAAAATGAACTGTAAAAGAGAAAATGTTTGCACCATCTAAAAAATTAACTTTACAGAGCTCAAATTCAGTATAAAAAATTAAATTTTTTTTTTTTTTTTTTAGAGTAGAATATTTATTCTGTTAGTTAATTGTTTGATATGCTAATCTTATATGATGAAGATTTTTTCTGGATTTCAGAAGGATAACAATTATCAACCATATACACTGGAACAAGTGCGTCATATGTCCTACCAATTAGCTTATTCTGTTAAATTTTTGCATGATAATAAACTGACACATACTGATCTGAAACCTGAAAATATTTTATTCGTTGACTCTGATTACGATATTGCTTACAATAGTAAAAAGGTAAATATGAAAAAAAATTGTCAAACTTTCTTTCTAATTTTAATGTAAAGGGTTTAAATTCCTGTAGATCTACCTTAAAGTATCTATAGAAAGTAGCACTGTAGTATCAGCTCAAGTGGCACATTAGAAATTACCAAAACTTACATTTGTCTGAAACATTAAAAAAGGAAATTGTAAAAAACTACATAAAAAAAATAACACTTGGAGAAAGTTATGTATGTCATACAAGGGATATGTTTCTAGCTATGTAGTAAGCATATTTAACATTTCCAGATGAAACAACTTCTATCACAAATTGATAAAAATTGTGGTTTCTTTCTTTCAATCTTATAGCATTTTTTTGTTTCTACATAGAATATGTAAAAAAGTAATTTGAAACATTCTTAAAATAATTATGAATATAGCTGGATTTTTCCTTCTGCAGCCCGGCTGGATCCTCATCCAATGATAGTAAAAAGGTCTACTATAATTGTAAAGAGTTAAAGTTGCTACTTTCTTTTTAATGAAAAATCAATAAAATATTTTAATATTTTTTGTTAATTAGTCATACTTTAACTGAAGATTGAACTGTCTAATGTTGCAAGTTTCACTTTATCGGAATAGCTTGTAATTTTGTTTTCATGACAAGGAAAATGTGTAGTTACTTTTACTCATTTCAATATGATGGTCATTAAAACTACTATTACGACCTCTGTGATAAAGTGGGTAACATCTCAAACTTGCATTCTTGATATGTTCATATGAAGGAAAACATTTAAGGTCATGCATAGTAATTTATCACATACTCTAATAAATAAATAATTAGAAAAGAACATAGAAACAATTTTTCTGAAGTTGTTGAACTTCTTAAAATGCTATCAAATTGAATACTGTTAACATTATAATCCAAAAACATGATATTGCAAAAATATACTTCATTAAACAATGTCTGTTAGCACAGAGTAACCACAAAAATAAAATTGTGTATTACATATAAACATTTGGTCCATTAGTCTTATTATTTATTTGTATATGCACTCTTGTTTTTAAAATGTAATCTTAATAGTCTTGTTAGTTCTTTGAAAGCAATTCATAAAATTATCTGTCTACAAAGCAACTAATTAGTCATTAGGAGATAAAGAAAATAAAATTTACTTTTGCATAATTTTTAAAGATAGAGGTATGAAATATGATGTACATTGTTGATTTTTGTAACCTATATAGTGTAATTAATACTGTATAATTTCTGACCTATACAGTATAAATTATTAAACATATTTAATTTTGATTTACTCAAAATCAAAGAGTTAAAAAAAAAGTATTTTTTACTTAGAGTAAAAAATGTTACTAAGAACTGCACATAAAAATGGTACATTATTCTGTCTCAGTTTTTAAATTTAATACAAATGTAAAATGTTTAAATTTTCTTGAAGAAAACCCAATGGTTGACTCAAAAAGATATTTTTTTTTGCAGTTCATTGAATTGCATCTTATAATATACAGGGTGATTCAGGAGGATAGGGCAATACTTTGACAATACTTAGAGACTAAAAATAACAAAAAGTTCATATAAACATACGCCCGAAAATGCTTCATTAGCAAGTTATATACAGGGTGAAAGATTTCGCACGAGTTTCAGTTCCTCCGGGTAAATTAAGATGCAAATTCAATTATTTCTTATGGTTTTTGAGCTGGGAAATAAAAAAAAATAGGTCCCAGAACTGTATCTCTTAGTTTCTAATATATCCCATGTAAAATGCCAAAAATAGGGTCAAAAAACACATTTTTTACGTTTGACGTACAATAACTAAATTAAATTAAATTAAATTGGCAATAAATCATTTATTTTTTAAACATAAATTGTAGAGAATTTAATTATAAGAAGATTGATGTAAATGTCAAACAGAAAACGAATAAAATTGTCATTGTTGTCAGTTAATGGTGGTAATGTGTTAAATAACCTTTCGCTGATCAATCGTGTTTGCAGTATTACGTCGAATTCTTATTGTAAAAATTTAAGAAAACTGTTAAGAAGTGTAATTTTGTGTGCATAAAAATAAAGTCTGTTAAAAAAAGTGAAATTCTGTTACTTCAGTTATTTTCTACTGTACACAAAGAAAAGGTTTTTTCAATCTGTTAAAAATTATGTTCTGTTGTTAATAAGTAATAAGAGTCGACATGTTTAAAATTTTGTTTTCTGTTGACATTACTTACATCAATCTTCTTATAATTAAATTCTCTACAATTTATGTTTAAAAAATATATGATTTATTGTCAATTTATAACAGCGTTATTGTACGTCAAACTTAAAAAAAGGTCTTTTTTTTTTTTTTTAAGTTTGGCATTTTACATGGGATATCTTACAAACTAAGAGACAGTTCTGGGACCTATATTTTTTCGATTTCCCAGTCAAAAACCATAAGAAACAATTGAATTTGTCCCTTAATTGACCTTCCCAGAATTTCAGAAAGCCTTAAATTACCTGGAGGAACTGAAACTCGGGTGAAATCTTTCACTCTCTATAACTTGCTAATGAAGCGTTTTAGGACCTATGTTTATATGAATATTTTTCTTATTTTTAGCCTCTAGAATGAGTTGTTTAAGTATTGCCCATCCTCCTGAATCACCCTGTATTTTGGATTCTTTATAAATAAAGTTAAAAAAGTATAAATATAAAACACATCATCACTTTGTTTAAAGTGATGAAGGTAGCTAAATGTTGATTTAAAAATATTTTGCTTTTTATTTTAATATGAAGTTTAAAAAAAAATTATATTTACTTATTGTTTTTTTATTAATCAATATTCTTACTGTCAGTAATTTTAAATTTTATTTTTTAGAAACGAGATGTTCGCAGAGTCAAAAAAACAGATGTGAGACTTATTGATTTTGGAAGTGCTACCTTTGATAATGAACATCACAGTACTATTGTCTCAACAAGACATTATAGAGCTCCTGAAGTTATTTTGGGTCTGTGTTAGTGCCAAGAAATTAATGTTACTGTATATTTTAAAGATAAGAAATTAAGATTTGTTATTTTATTCATTACTTACATTATTTAATTATTCATTCTGAAAAGTTTAATTATGGTGATATTAACAGTTTACACGATTTATTGAATATTAATTATAACTGATTAAATAGAAGTAGTCTAATTAATTATTAATGCAGATGACTTATGTATATTGGATGTGTTTAAAAAAAATATTGGATTTAAAATGTATTGTATTCATACATGAATTTAAATAACAAGATAATAAAAAAATGTAATTGAAAGCTTCAGGTATTAAAAACATATAAGAAGGTGGCTTTTGAGTTAAATGTAGAAACTTTGTGTTAAATAATAGGAAAATGGGAAACCTACAATTATTGTAAATATGGTTTTAGAAATATTTACTCATCCCAAAATCTTCAGTTCCTTCAATTTCTTATTAAACGATAAAGCTTAGAAAATTCTGTCTCCAATGAAATGAAAATAACATTCAATGATTAATGTTATTGTAATAGAATATTGAAATTTCTTACAGCATTGCATAAAACTTGAAATGTTTGTTAAAAAAAAAGGTACTTGTGATGCTAACAATGGGAATTATCTTCTAATTATGTTAATGTACACTGCTGTCAAGATTTTTGTATGCAGAATTATGAACACAACTTAATTTATTTTTACCCCATTCTTCCTTTTAGACCAGATCTGGCATTGTATTGAATTTGCCTCTCCCTCGTCTCAAGAAGTGGTTTACTCTCAATTTTTACAAGAGAGAGAGGATTTAAAAACAGTAACACTTTTGAACTGATTGATTTAAACCCCGGGCTGTTAAATCTTATTTCAGAGTTAATTAGATAACCCAGTATGAAGTATTTAGAAAACATGACATGAGTTCCCACTGTATGTGCAGTTTTACTGCAGATATAAATGATTTAATATAAAGTTTTATAAACATTTATTTTTCTCTTTTCTAGAATATGTCCTCGTGCATAAAAAAGTTACAAAATTACTACTTCGTCATTTATTGAAAAATTCAGCTTGAAATAATTTTTTATAAACCATCATTTAAGCATATCATGCAAAAGTTGCCTTGGGTTGTTCTCATCCAAAAAAGATTTCCACATCTTCAAACTGGTTAAAAATAATAATAAATGTGAATTTCAGCCAAATTAGAGGGAATGTGGTTGAACCTTTTTTTTGCTATCACTCTTTTTGTCACTTTACAAAGAAACCTTATTATTGCTGTAACAGGGAATAAATAAACTATTCTCAGTAATAATATGAGACAAATAAATCATTATCTGAAATATTTTTAAAAAGTTTGGTCCAAGTTGTTCAGACCATACTACTATTACTCAGTAGTTTATTTCATTTCTATTATGAACAATATAAATATTTACAAACTTAAAAATTATAACTTGTACATAAAAAATATATGTAGTTATTTTAATAATAATGTTCAAGTAATATTTACTACACTTTAGAAGTCTGTTATTACACAACATACATTTTTTAATTGGCCATCAATTAATAAATATTTAACAATTTTATATGAAATTACTTTCAACTAAGAAAAGTTAAAATATATTTTATTTGAGGTTGAGACTGACTGGGTGAACGTTTCAAATTACTTATTAATTAGTTCATCAAAATCTCAAAATGTATTGCTCCTGCTAGACATAGATCTTATTACAAGATTTAAATTTAATTTGGAAATTTCAGTTTATTACTCACTTCGATTAAAAGTCTTACAAATTTTAAATCTTACTATCGGAATTCAATTAAATTTGACTTTGAAGGCTCATTTTGTTTTCATTGTGATAAGACTAAATATTTGGATTTAAAATATGTTTTAATAAGATCTGTTTAAATTTAGCATGAGAACAGAAAAATGTAATGGTAGGTAATCTTTCAATATGAAACATATAAATATTGTATATTAATGAAGAAACCTGGACTAAATAGGAAGTGGTGCTTGTAAGGGAAACCTATTATGTATGTTATTTTAGTTTCTTTACTACACTGATGATGAATCTGTTACAAACATTATTAGCTAATCATCAATTCACATTCAAAATCAAATTTACTTTTCATAAAGTGTAACTCTTGGAACTTCTTTATATCTGACATCTTATATTAATTCCTAAGCTGATATAAATTATTTTAATGTAACAAAACAGGTTTTATTATTACCTGCTTTGACATAACTAAAATCAATATAATTAAGATATACAGACTTGTATCAAGTAGACAACTAATTTATAGAAACTTGTTGGCAACATTTGATTATTATTATTTTAACATTGCTTTATTCTGTTAGAAATGAACAATTAACAATTTTAACATTTTTAGACTTTTTGATGTGATAACAAAGTGTTCCTTCAACCAGGAAATATTTTTACTGAGTTGTTAAAAAAGCTGACAGTAGAGTTTTTAAGGACTTTACCATTACACGGCTAAAGCCACAATCCAGCAAAGTCCTATAACTGGTTGTTTCTGATGCACAACTTACACACACAATTTGATTTAAAATATTTATCATTTTATTTGAATAAAATAATTTTTTCGTTTATTAAAATGATTCTAACTAAAGCACGTGCGCACATACCGTATTTAATTCGCATAGTTGTGGCTGTACTAGAGGTGACAGTCAGCATTAACTAATACAACTTGCATAGAACAAATTTCGCTTGTATGGTTGGCAACTAGTATAACCGTGAGGCTTACACCAGGTACCAAGTCAACTGGGTGATAGAGTTCAAGACCAGCCAGACAGAGTTATTTTTTTACACTTAATTTGGTCATTTATTTAATTCTACTGCTCGCCTGTGGTGTCACAAGTAGTGGACTACAACAGATGTACATCAGTGCTACCAACCTTTGAAATATTAACTAAATAAAATAAACAATATTTTTAAAAATGTAAAAAAATTATTGAATGGCAACCCTGTGGAATTTCAAATATCCCAACCAAGAAGACAAAGAAAAAGGGAAATTCCTACCAGGAAAAAGAGAAATTCCAAGATTGTGGACTGCAACACTAATGTAATGTTCCTTGTAGTGAAAAATGACACTACTACTCTACTAGCTAAGTGGGCATATGCCTACTAGCCACTAGTAGAGTATTTTATTGGGGGGAAGGGGTGCAGTTTTGCAAAATATTTTTTTGTAAAAATTAATTTTTAATTAATGAATATGCTTAAGAAAAATATGACCTTAATTAGGTGAAATTTTGAGATTGTGAGGGTGACCTTTTAAATTGAAAATTTAATGGTATCCACGGCCCATATTACAGAAATAATCTAAACAAATTTTTTTAAATTCGGTCCAGTTCTAGAGATAGACTTTCTCTTTTAGAGATTACAATACTTAGCATTCTAGATCTATAGCTCTATTTAGATGAGATAAAAATGCTATAAAAATTGTATTTCTCAATTTTAGTTGCAAAAAATAATTCATTTAAGTAATATCACTCAGAGGGATGATGTATTGATGCATATTGGGATTTTCATCACAATGTCCCATTTTTGAATTAAACATTGACCCTAATTATTAAATTGGTGTTTTAATGACAGTGACCCGTTCAAAAAATTTGGTTTAAAAAGAAGTGTTTCTTCCAGTTGGCATGTAACAGATTAACTCTATGAGAATATTATCTTTTTATTTCTGTTAACTTGTTTTGGATTATCTGAAAATTAGACAGGTTTATAACTCTTCCTTACAATGCGTAGATAGTGATCCGTATAAAACTTAATAAAAAGTTTTTGTTTTTTTCCTATCTAGTGTTTTATGTTAGATGAATTTCAAATTGCTGCTATCCTTTTCAAATTCCTGTACCACTCTTTATTTTCACATCCCTATTAAGTGTCACAATATTAATTTTTTTTCTTTTTTCAGAACTGGGGTGGGCCCAACCATGTGATGTTTGGTCAATTGGTTGTATTATCTTTGAGTTGTACTTGGGTATTACTCTATTCCAAACCCACGATAACAGGGAGCATCTTGCTATGATGGAACGAATTCTCGGCACCATTCCATACAGGTCTGTTATATATATTAAAATTTTTATCTTAATGATAAATCATTTTAGTCGTAAAATATCTTGATTTGATTTAGGTCTTTCCTTAGATATTTAGGTATTAAGTATTAGAAAGAGGTTAATAATAGCA
>JAAAKQ030264495.1:0-10713 GCA_010016005.3 Zanna intricata | reverse complement strand
TGAAACCCAACCACCAAAGAATACCGGTATCCACGATCTAGTATTCAAATCCGTATAAAAATTTTTATCTTTACTAGCCAACTGTACTAAAAGTCACAAATCAAGCTTAACTCAAATTGCATAGCACCAGAAGTACTACATAACTAAGAATAAGGTTTTATGTTCTTTCATAAAAACTCTCAAAAAAGTGATAAAATATTAGTTTATGATCATAACCTTTCTTAAAAAGCTAATAGTTTCAGTACCTTCTCAGTAATGAGAAATTTAAATGATAATTTGCTACGGAGGATCTGCTAACTAAATGATTAAATAATTCATCATGAATGGTCTCCGTAATTGTGGAGTGACCAGTGAAAATACACCAAGATATGCAAGCAACTTTTTTCACAAAAAAAAATGAATGTGTGGTCATTTAAGAAAAAATATGAATAGGTCATTTAATCTTTTCTAAAGAATACCCTGTGTGATCTTCAATGCTTGAAATAATTCTTTCTTTTTGTAATATAAGAAGATACTGATAAGAATTATACTGACTAGGCCATACCTTCATCACTCGAGGAAGTGTCACAACAATTTGTCTGTGCACATGTCATTGATGTGTAATGGACTTCAAGGGGGCAGAGAACTGCATCAGTATGGGAAGCTTCTCTACGAGCCGGTAGTTCTTATAACAGTTGTAGATTGCACAGTTGTAAAATGTCTCACATTCTCTTAGTTAAAAAAGGATCAGATGGGTTAATCACATGAATGTCAATAAATTTACCTTTCAGTGGTTGAAACTAATTACTGAACTAGGTATGTATAAAACCAATTTACCAGTATATTCAGTGTTCTCTATTTAAAACACCAATCCTAGCAGGCACCTGCCACCTCCAGTGAGAATTAATTAATTAAAAACTAATTTAATAACCTTCTAGTTTCCTAAGTAATTGAAGATAATTAGTGAAAAGAAATTAAAGTAAAGAAAGTTACTATTATTTTTTTAATTTTCTTGATAATTAATTCATCACCATAGTTCAGCTTTACTTGAGAATATGGAATATGGAATATAAATTTTTTAGTGTAAGAAAAAAAATTTTATACCCGATAAGGATTAAAACCCAAAACTTTCCTGATAAAATACTGGGTCGCTGCTACTATATCTCAGAAAATGTTATGAGGAGTTTATTTTTTTATTTAAGAAAAAAAAAGAAGTTAAACTTCCTTCTGCTACTAATTCTTGTAATAATAGTTTATGTTTTTTCATAAATTTAAGAAAAGTCATCTTAATAACCAAGATTTTAAAAATTAAGTAATAACTTCACATTAGAATAAAAATTACAATTACTTTTAAGTAACCTTCTTCTTGCTGGCCTTCGTGGAGTGAGTGGTAACATCTCGGCCTTTCATTCAGAAGTCTTGGGTTCGAATCCTGATCAGGCATGGCATTTTTATACATGATACAAATCATTCATCTCATCTTCTTCTGAAGCAATACCTAACAGTGGTCCTGGAGGTAAAATGAAAAAAACCTTCTTTTTGCAATTAATGAATTAACTGTTTAGTCAAGAATTGAAAGTTTTCCACATTATCTTAAGTCACACAAATTTTATAGAATGTTTTTCCCCATTATGTATAATCACGTCTTGTTAAAATTCAACCTAGTTTATTTTGTTTTATAAAAACATAGCTAAAAGAACAGTAATAATACAACCATGGATGGGTCAGAAAATGATAAAGAGAAAAGCTTGGTTTTATAACACTAAAAACATTTTAATGTTTTATTTAGTCAATATCAAACTGAAATCCCTTTTTTTATTGGTTTTTTTTATTACATTCAATGAAAACTTTCTATTTTACGAAAGAAATTTATGATCACTTTTACCATTATATCTTTAATACTTTTTATGAAAAGGATAAACTATTTTATATCAGCACTGTATACCAATGAAAAATGGTGATTTGTGATACAATATGTTTTTTTATAATCTGAAGGTAGAAAAATATTACATTATTCATATCAAAAATGTTTCTGTATTTTATTCTTTAATTAGAATCAATAAAATAAGAAATTTCATAATAATACACATCTTTACAACATTTTATCGTTGGTTCTTTATAAAGTTTTTAAAACCAAACAGCAAAATGATTTCCTGGTGAATATAATCAGATGCAAACTATAATGTTAAACGGTATAATTATATAAATCCTATCATTAATTAATAGTCTTCATTGGAATAATTGAAAATTCTAATAATTTTTAACATTTTTTGTTTTATAACTAATTGCCACTTCAATCATTTTTTAATAAGGTAAAGCAAACCAAAATGGTTTTTGAAGAGGTTAGTACGGAATTATTTCAATGTTGTTTTATTAATTTAAAAGTAAATCAAATTCTATTGGTAAATTAGATTTAAATTAATCTTTTTTTGCGAAAAAAATTGGCTGGTAAGTGTATGTTATTGGATTAATCATGTATGTATATTCAAAGATTTTTTACAAATGGAAAAAATATGTTTTCTTTTGTGTAATAGGATCTATTTTATAAAATTAGTTAAGGTTCAAACGAATGTGTGGTGATCGTATTATTATTATTCCATTCTCTAGATGAACAATATTAAATTTATCTCACGTTAAATTTTTTTTTTTATTTACTATTTTCTTTTTATATTTACGTGCTTTTCAAGTGATTATTAGCTGCTTAAATTGCCTGATTAAGTCTTAGCAGTTTACCAGTTCTGTTTAAAACATGTTAAATTTATTTTATTTCAATTTTTCCAAAAATTTACTGATAAAATAAAAAAAAGCTAGACTTAAATTATTACGATTTTGATTTCCAAACTAGAAAAGCCATCTATTAGAAATGATGCATTTCTTTTTATTTACATCACACTGTTTCTTCTCATATTTCTTTTATACGAATAAAAGTAACTGATTCAATTTTTTCTGTAGATGATGCCTTGACATAATTTGGCAAAGTAAATTGTAATGTGCAGTAAACAATGTGTGAAGTGTCATCACAAGCATTCCAGTCTGGACAGGAGTGAATGCAGGAAGTTGTTTGATGTGTTATTAGTATTGTAATAGTTACAGTTAAATTCATTCATAAATTGTTCAGTAGTTCTATTGTAAACAGGAAAGTTAGTTGCAGTAAATGGAATTATATGAACCTTAAACTAATCTAATCTTGTTATTAATGCAAAATTAGTAGTTAATATTAGCGGTCATTATAATGCCTTTATTGTATTGGTCTAATGAGAAGCGGAGGCTAAGGAATGCGGCTTCTTTATGCCACATAACCTTAATCCAGCACTACTAACTAATATAAAAACATTTTCTTGATAATCAAAATTATATTGATCACAAACGATTTTGGATCGATTACAACAAGTAATTTTACATTATAATTAAACAAATGACATTAAATAAAATTATGAAATAATACTGAATATTTTATATTTATGTTTAACTTACTGATTAAAACTCAATTTTCTTCTGATAATCGTTCAGCTCTTCTCCAGATTCGTAGTGTGAGCACTCATCATCACTGAATTCAGTGCTATCATCTTCCTCTAAAGAAATAATCAAGCTGTCCACCATATCTTCGATAATACTGTCTTTTTTCCAATAATCATCTTCCACTTTTTTTACATGCAAATAATATCCTTTCCAGTCTTCAACTGTAACATTTTTTATCACTTCATCAGTAATATTTTCAACTGAGATAATGAGAAGTCCGCCGGTATATTATGATCGTGTATTATTTTCTTTGTTTTATTCCATGCAAATTCTATTGGGTTTAGTTTACAGTTATAAGGTGGTAAACCTAACAACAGTGTGACCATAGGATTTAAGGATTTCATCGATAAGATAAATCTTTTCTCGTGGTTTGTGGAATTTTATCAGCTGATATAATTCACATTTTCTCATTCATCGAACACGATATTCCTTGTTCTTGCAGCCAAGCTATCATGTCCTTTTTAACCAAATATTTCATGGGGTTTGTTAAGTTATTTTCTGTGATAGGGGGCATTTTCAATCACAACAATGCTATTAGCAGGTATATTATTAACTGGAACAAATAAATTCATATCTTCTAAAATAATATCAGACAATAAACAAAAAAGTTTTTCTTTAAACTACTGAAAATTATCTAAATTCATTTGTCTGTGATAGTTACCACATGTGCTACCAGCCTTATAAAGAGGAAGGGCCTCTTCAACAAAACCATCTTCTGAAACTTTTTTTTTTTTTTTATTTTGACGATGAGAAGGAATGCCATCATTTACGCATGCCACCACGGGGGTCTTTGCGGGGCTTGGACCCGGGGCGCTCTCCATCCCGGGTTAGCTAACAGGCTCCCCCAAGATATTCTTAGACGTATATGACCTGCCCCATACCAATTAAGCCTTCCTCAACGCTCTTCTCCACCCCAAGACCGGACCCGCAATTAAGCATAACACAGTCTCGGCGGGATTGTTCAACAACTTCGGAAACTTGCCATCTTCTTACCCGTCAAATCTGGAACAAAAGAAACAAAAGGAAGAGCACCCATTCAACCTTGTATACAAACCACTCACTCAAAACATTCATACCTGTGTTCATGGATGTGTAAGTGTACATATACTTGTGTGTTCACTCCCGGGGATAGGAGTCCCCGTACATCATCACCATCGCCCACCCCCGGTTATGGTGAACGATGGCTCTGCAGAAGGCTGTCCGTTCCCCAACTTCTTCGTGTCTATGTGTACAACCTACCCAACCCAGACATAATCCCCCATGCATCATCAACATACCCCATCTCCAGGAGGCGAAATGCAGTTCCGCAGAGAGTTGTCCCCCAACATGACCTCTTGCGAAATTTCAGTTAATCCAGTCATCTTATTCAGTAGTCTTCGACTGAAGCACCACAGTCGCAAATCCTTATATCTTCTCCCGGTCGTCTATCCCTTGTAACATTGTGTCCATAAGTTCCTCCGGGGTGGTCTCACCTATCCCTCAGTGTAATCGTTCCTCTACCCAACGATCGCAGTAAATGAAAGTGTGCTCAGCTGTATCTTGTTCCCCACAATACAGGCAGTTTGACCACTGCCTCATGTGAAAGTGACACAAGTAATCATTGAAGGACCCATGACCAGTGAGGAACTGGGAAGAGTAGAAATTCATGTCTCCATGTCCCTTCACCAACCAAGGGCCCAAAACCAGGATAAGGCGCCTGGTCCAGGCTGCCACTGACGTGGCATCCCTTAGGGTCTGCCAGTCTTCATAAAGGCGTGTTACTGCCTCATCCTTCCTACCTCCATGATGATCTTAATACATCCCCGTTGTTGTAGCGACTGCAGTTTCTTTGCATTCCTCTTTACATCAGAGGCAGACCCCTACGTAGGAACCGGGTACAGCAGCATCGTCGTCACTCCCACTAACAACAACCGGCGTTTAGACGCCCGCGGTCCACCATGCGGAAGCATCATCCGCTGTGGTATTCCGGTAATCTTCTGAACCCACTTGAACAACAATTAAATGGTTAGAAGAACCAGTAAGTACGCCAGGTTGTAATTCAGACTGCAAACATTTCTTAAATGTAAGATTAATGTCTATTCACAATTTATTGATGTATATAATTGGCCAGGATTCAGTCCTAAACTTACGAGTAGTTGTTAAGTAATTAAACCTATAGTCGACAATGTGTGGTCTTTCAACCAAAACCTTTCTACAACTTTGACATTTTTTCCATTTAAATCCCATCTGCTTTATTACTCATCTCAGTGAACCCCCCTCTATGGAAATTCATTTTTTTCACAAACAGCCAGTGACAGTTTTTTATACATTGAAACTTTTTTCTGATTTAGTTAAAAATCGCAAATCACTTGTCTTATCACATGTCTATCCAACGAGTCGCACATTACATTTCTGGTTAGTGAACGTGGACAATTTTTACCAAGTGTAGTAAGAGAGGTTTTACCAGCATTCACACTCTCTCTACGTATTCACATTACGTCCATTTAGAAGCGCCAATATAATTTGAGACATGTTTGCTACTTTGTTTTACTGAATATTTTAATTTATTATTTTTTGCCTCATCATCACATTCAGTTATCACTTTTCTAATAATCTTCCTAGCTTCACTGAGAACAGTTTTCTCTTTTTTTCTCATTTTTCCTTCTTGGTTTCATTGAAACCAATAGCTGCACTTAAATTAGCAATAAAGTTAGTACAATATCAGAAGTAAACAATGACGATACAAAAGTAAATTTTAACTATATATTAATATTAGAGGAGACTGAAGTTAATGCACTCACATAAAATATTTTCTTATTATATCGATTAATGAAGTTAAATGTTGAGAGTCACAATCAACAAAATTCACACATGGACCCAGCTGCTAGTACTGAACTGATTTCATTGCTAGATAACAGATTTCGATGATTTCATTGTCTTTAATATGGTTAGTAATACGACTGTAGGATAAAAATGAGTCAATGTTGTGTGAATCCTACCGGATCCCCCCTTCGCTTTACGTTCTGCTTCTCGTTAGACCACTACAGTAGTCAGTGGGACTGTATTCTAGGTTTTATGATTTAACTACCTTTAAATAAATCCTATCTTTATTAGAAATTCTATTTTGTATGAAATTTATTGAGTTTTTTTTAAAGTTTTAGGGGCATCGACTGCTAAGGTCATTAGTCTCTTTCACATCAAAAAGAAAAAAACCTTTCCTCCCTTAAACGAACACAAGTGACTTAGTCAAGAACATCTAAAAATAGACTCATCAATGGTTATTGAAAACTCTGAAATATAGTCAAGGATTAGTCTAGTCAAAAAGAGCATCTAAAGCATTCATAAAAAAAATCACGAAAAAAAAGTAATTTAAAGCAATCGCAAAAAAACATTGATAAGTCTATCTTTAGGTAGACTTATCAACAGTTATTGAAGACTCTGAAAAACGCATCCTTATAAGGGTGTAAAGGCCTTTGTCATTTTAAAATCTTTCTAACCATCTCTTATGAAATTTTGTCAAAAAATATGAAACAACACTTCAATGTGATAAAAATTAAAATACACATTGAAAAAAAAAAACTTTTAAATACAAGATGACAAGGGTGTAAAGAGTCCTTGCCCCTTAACATCACACAGATCACTTTTAATGAAATATCAAAAAGAATTATCAAAACTATCATGTTAATCAAAAATTAAAATACACCTTTTATTATAAAATTCATCATGTTCAACAATCTCTTCTTCAATTCTACCACCTTGGTTTCGCTACAGGCCATTTGCTGTGCTTCTTTTTTCCGTCTTCCTAAAGGACTCGATATCGAATTCCAAGGTATCTGAAGACTCAGGTATGGAGTCTTCAGATCTTCCACCGTAAGTCGTTGAGGATCTCCTGCTGCCGGTATCAGACCACACTGGCTCCTGTGGCGGGGTGAGAAGTACATTGCAGTCAAGAGGTGATGTACTTGCCGCTAAAACATGTGGGGCGGCCGACGTCCTTGCCCTTTCGGCTAAACGCCTTCAAGCTTTCGGAGGCTCCATTGTTGGTTGTTTAAAATTTTCCATTTTCTATATCTTCGCTTCTGATTTCACGGATCCCTCGATAGGAATTATTTTTCTTTTTTACTTTAGATGCAGTTGTTTCAGTCTTTCAGTTACTGCTTCTTTTGGATTAACTTGTATACTAGTTATAGACTCAAACGTTGGCTTTACAGAGCTTTTTTCTACAAAAACTTCTGCTTTCTTTTGCATCGGCTTTGGATTATTTCCTCTTGATGGTCGTCTCTTCAGTTTTTTAATTGAGATCTGTTATACCATAGTTGCGAGGACTGGTGCTATTTCCGATATATTTCCTTTGAAGCTGTAGGAGCTACAGCAACCTTCACTTATGACACAAGCTTTAGCATTCTGCTGATCCACAATCATCCTAGCTTCCAAGTAGGTAACCTTTTGTAGGTAATCTTGTCTTCCTGAATAGCTACTTCTTTCTTGTAAGTAGGACAATTTCGGGATCTCTCTTTTTGGTGTCTATGATATGATGACCCCCTGAATGGCTCATTTGGATGCAATAGTTCACCAAAAACGCAGATTTGTTTCCTGGTACATCTTGCCGCAGCACGGCAAAATCGTTAACAACCAAAGCATCGTAGTGGAGTCGATATAAAAGGACGTACATCTAGTCTATGAAATCCTGCTTTAATTGACTCCGTACATTTTAGTTTATGGAAGGTCAGGACGTGCAACGTAGAGGAATCAACTTTCCCGTTTCGTCGTCTATTTAATCGTAAACACGCAGCAACTCCTTGGGCATGTAACTCTTCAGAGATTTTCTCTTCGGTGCAATTCAATAATATTAATTATTAATATTAATATACAATGCGGTGAGACCTTAATGTCTAGTACTCCAATTTTTTTCGCTTTCAGTTAATTATTTATTTGTCTAATTCTTTATGTTGTTACATAAATAAATTGTATTTATATAAACATTTTTATTTATTAGTCTTTCAATATTCTGGCCAAGCAGTGAATACGCAACTATATAAATTTCCCGGTAATTACAGCCCGTTTTAAGATTTCACCAATTAGTCGACGAGGGTAAGTACTATAATTTTATTTTCACTAGGATATAACGTAAGTGCATACACCTTTCCAGAGATCTTAATACCTGCAGAGTTATCAGAACATTGAAGGACTGCCTAGTCGTCACTAATTATTGTAAGATGAACATTTGACATTCTTTGGTATCAACAACCAATCCCCAGTGAGCATTAGACGATATATTTCATATAACGTACTTTATTGAACTAATTAAATCTAAATGTTTATTTTTGAAGTAGTTATATATTATAATAATTATTTAATATTTAAAAAATGGTAATACATTTTAATTTAAAAGAATTAATGACCAGAAATATAACTTATTATTATAAAAATATATAACTATTATCAAAGTAGGAAATTTAATTGCCAGTGCTTTCAGAAGAAATTAAATATTTCTGAAAATGTTGTTAAATCTAACCGTTATCAAAAAAATTTAATACCACCACACTAACAACAGATAAGTTCAAGTTGAAAGTGGTATGAGAGGTTAATGCGTCGAAGTGAACTTTTTTCACTTCGACGTCGTACATCAATTTGTCAAAAGTTCCGGTAGATTTTGAATAGAAGTTAAAAAATTTTCAAACACACGTAATTCAACTTTGAAAGAATAACAACTATCAATTTAATCACATTGGTTAGATACTGATGAGACGCCTATTTTATTTATTTTTTACCTGACTTTTCAGATACAGATAGTTAAATAGGTACTTAATAAATATAGATATTTTCTATTATAATACACTTTGAAATATATTTTTAAAATTATGTTGTTTTTTTAAAAATTTAATTAGAGATCTTTATTTATTTCACACAATGAATTGATACTGAACTTTCTAGTTAAAAAACCTAATTTAATGACCTGGCTTAAATACACTATTTGAAAACAATCCCATTGTATAGGTTTATGTATGCATTATATAAGAAAAAAGAAATCTTCTCCCATTACCTGAAATATTCTGTCTACTTTAGCTGCAACAGTTCCTTCTTCCAAACTTGGATCGGTAAACTTTCCCATCAAATCATAAATGGCAGTTACAATATCCGTCATCTCCTCTCTTGTTATTCTTCCATCACCATTTATATCGTAAAGAGAAAATGTCCACCGAAGCTTTTCATCTAGTGAACCCCTAGAGAGTATCGATAAACCCTGCACAAAATCCTGAAACCATAAAAAAACAAAATTTTATTGCATTTCTGTAAAGATTTGTTCAAATTTTTTAAATTATTACACATATAAATAATGTGCTTCATGTTTGTGTTAAAGATTTATTATTTTATAAAGGAAATTCAATCTTAAAATTAAATGGTCCGCAAACGATTCCGAATCACAGCATCAAAATGTATCTTATGTATCAGTGTTAATGTATTTACTAGATGGTTATTACCCACTAATTTATGCCACGACCAAAGAGTTTGCAAAGTGCATCTTGCGAGCCGAAACGCCGAATGAAACCCATGATTCGAGTTTGCTTAATTCTAACGAGACCCTGTAGTCATATATTAAAAAAAAAAAAAATATGGCCTTAGAGGCGTTCAGAAATATTCTTACCGATGAATACTCTGCATCACGGCCGCATGACCTACTAGGTGATACAGATATCAAACCGGCAATTCCTATTTAATAGAGACCCTAAATTTTGTTCGGTTGTCTAGTGCGAGGCTGCTGTTATTATGGTGCGTAAGGCTACATCGACGATTTTACAGATGTCATAATAAAGTTACGTAAAACTGAAAAGTTTGTTATCGTGTTTAAACACTTCCTTATAGTGGTTGAGCGTTTGCTGAAAATGAATGGGGACGGATTACAATAAAAAGGTAATTTTTAATTATTTTAAGGTTAAATTTTAATTTTATTACAGTTAAGCTTTTAATAAATGTATGTAATATGTATTTTCTGTAACATCAGGCTTAGATTTACACAAATTTTTCGACTTTTTGAAAAACTCGAGAATCGGTTAACCCTTATCTGCTGCGATAACAATAATCTGTTAAGGAAGTGGCAATACTAGTTATATGTCCAAAACTTTCTACGAATAATTTATAGGACTCATTGTTAACAAAGTGATATCTACAGTAATCTCTGAAGCCAAACTGGGAAAATACTTTTCTCTCATAGTTGATTCAACTCTAGACATCTCG
>JAAAKQ030264484.1:0-10713 GCA_010016005.3 Zanna intricata | reverse complement strand
AAAAAAAATTAAACTTAACATAAACTTAAACTATCAAGATAATCACTTCTCGACTTACGAATTAAAAAAACTAACAGTTTTCTTGAGGTATTCAAATTTACTCATTCTTCAAGAAGAAGAAATGGTCATTTTTTATAAGTCGATTTGATTAAAAAATATGAAATCCTTCGCTAATTTGAAAGTAAAACAGAAAAATTATTATTTATTTATTTTTTTTTTTGTATTATAGTTTTACTTATTTATATACGTCTTAAAAAGTTACCTTTTAATAATTAAAAACTAAGATCCAGAAATAACAGGAATTATGATTTTTAATAAATGTCATTTGGTTATAAAATTTTAACCTCCCGGGTTTGAATCCCGGTTAAGTATGGCATTTTTTACACACGCTACAATTCATTCATCTCATCCTCTGAAGATATACCTTAACAGTGGTTCCGGAGGTTTATTTTACAGAACATTAAAATTGTAAGTATTCCAACTGAGTACACATATATTCATAGAATGAAGATTCAGTCTGCAACTGAATGTACTTTATTGAAAAATAATGTGGTCTTTGTGAATAAGAATGAATTTACGAGACATTTTATTTAGAAATACGAAAAGAAAAGGCAAAAATCTTTAATGATTTTCAAGCAGTTAAATATTTAATGAAAATCAAACTGAAGGAACGGAGATACTAGGTTCAAGGATTTAGATGTGGGTATTGTGTGTACCTGTAGGTTGGTATATTATAAGTTTAAAAATCAACATTACGGATCAAAATACTAAGATGGTGTTATTATTTTTTAAATCCAGTACAAATTTAAGCCATGATTTTTCGAATTTATATTCATAGAAGTCTATAACAAGAACTTATAAAGACTTAGGTACTAGGAATTCAAACATATTATATTTAATTGTTCTTTTTTCATCTGCATAATCTCACTGTTAGACTAAATTTATATTTTAGAAGAAAAATTATATTAAAAAAAAAAATCGTACACATGAACGATGACAGACTTCATCTGCAGTCAAAACTATATGTTTATTTAAATAAAAATAGCTAATTTCAAAACCAAGTGGCAAGCTATAATAAATTGAAAATCCTTTCGACAAAAGAAATTATTTACACTTTCACACTCCACTTCTGATCAAAGAAGCGTAGTCTTTATTATTATTATTATTTTTTATTAACATATATTAATCACTTGTTTCTGTGCCAATAACACAGCTGTAATCAGCCTGGGTAAAATAAATAATATAATATAATTGTATGAATAAAGTATGTGACCGACCAGCGGGACTCCTTCAACAATGAAAATTGATAAAAACAAATCTTCCTTTAGAAAATCGATTTCGGGTATTGATGAGTAAATACTTAAGTCGTGTTTCTGAGTTGTTAAGAATGGAAAGAAGTTGGAGAACAGATTGTACAAAATTTCAGTGACTGAGCGCTTATTTCTTTTTACACATTTTCAAAAATTTCCTCCATGGCAATTGAATTTGGACAGTAATTGAATTTTGAGGTTAAATTTTTGATTAATTACGAATAAAATATAAGAAAATAATAGTAAAGAAAAAAACAAAAAGTAACTTAATGATATATATTTTTCTTCTATTTTTTTTATATATAAAAAAGAAGCGAGAAGTAACCAGTATAAATGATAATCTTGTAAACACTAATCTTTAGCAAATGAATTAACTGATAAAAAATGAATAAAAAATTTATATTCATGATTAATAGAAAGAACAAATCATATAGCGGGAATCTCCATCCTGCATAATTATTGTTATAGGGAATCAATGCAAGCGCACTATAAGATTATTCAAGCTTTCTTCAAATCGGTGTATTTTCGAAGTCATGAGTAGAATTTATTTCAATCACAGTTTTTATTCCTTTTTCATAAAAATTAACATTTAAAAAAGTTTATATTAATTTTTACTTCCTTGTACTTTCGTATAATGAATCCTATAATCGCGAAAAATTTCGGTTTTTCAGATTTCAACGAAAATGTAAGTTTTGACCATTCCTCAATACATTTTGATTAGATTAGGCGTGACGTCTGCACCTACGAACTTATGTATCTCGCATAACTCAAAAACTATTAGTTGTAGAATGACGAAATTTTGGATTTAGGATTATTGTAACATAGTTGTGCTCCTCCCATTTTGACTTCATTGTGCAATCGACTTCAGCAAAAATGTTCACAAAAGCCCAAAATCCCAAAAAAATGGTTTTTTGACTTTTTCCTAACTGCAGTAATAACAATATATAATTGAGAGCTTTTCAACAATATATCATAAATGGTACTTATTTTCATTGGTTTCAGAGTTTAGACAAATAAAATTTTAATTAATGAGATATTTGAATATTATAAGGTACACATCAGTTCGAATCTGAATTATTATTTTTTTTTTTTAACTATTTTTTTTTTTTTAATTTAAATATTGATTTATTAATAATTACTCGTATTAACATGTAAGTGTAAAAAACATTTTACGATAAACAACAATTCAATAATAAAAATTTTAAAAAAAATATTTGAAAAAACAGAAGTTATTAGTAAAATAAAATTTTACGTACTTTTAAAAATGTGTACATTTAACTTAATAGGCGTACAAGTAAATCATGGTGTATTCACATCAGATTTTTGCACTAAGTATATGAAATTTATTTCGGTATTTTATTATTTGGTTAAAAACTATAAGGTCTTTTTTTTTGCTACCACTTTCGAACAATTCTGAAATAATTTCACGTGACTTTATCTTCAGATTTATGAACTTTTTAAGTAGTATTTAAAAACTAAGTATTTAAAATGTTACTACATTTCAGGATTATTGGAGCTAAGGTTATGTACTCATATAGAGATGTATGATGTATCATATAGATATGTACTCATTTATTTATAAGATTATAACTATTTAGAAACAATAAAGACAATATATTGGGATAGGTATTACGGAGTTATTTTATTTAAGTTATTTTATATATTCTTATAGAATTTTCAAACAAATTCATATCAGCAATTGGGTAAAACTACATCCTCACTGGCAGGTCCTAACCTGCCAATGACGCGTCTACAGGGGTCAATGGAGTGGTTCAACTTCAACAGAGTAATTATAGGCTTAATATAAGACTGTTTTCATTTTGCCCGATTATATGTTCTCCTTGCATCCATTTTACGTAATTTACGAGAAAAGTATACGATTTTTAAAAACCCAGTGTGGTCGTGATCTAACTTCAGAAAAAACAAAAATTTTATATGTAAGAAATTATTTTAAGTATATTTTTTGGGTACACAAAAATTCGTCCAATAAAAGCACAGATTACTATCCTTAAAAGCCAATGAGTTACTAGGTTCGTAAGCGATGAATAAAAAAATAATAATAACTTTTTATGAAACGTTTAAAAAATATGAACATTTTAATGAAAATGAATAACGAGTAATGTTTATAAACCATACAGAAATATTCGAATAAAATTTGTAGGTTATTCAAGGACTAATAAAAAGTGTTGTTGAAATGTTATTATGAGTAAAGAATAAGCAAGTCATAATAAGTTGGTACCTTTTACAGTGATTAGGGACAAATAATTAGACACAAAAGTCATGTTAATAGGTAAACTGCTTCAGATTTACCTGAAATGCTTCAGATTTTTAAAAATACAAATTTACAAGTCGTTACAAGCACTATTCTGAAAATTTTGTTCGGGCTAAACTTCAAGTTTATACTCCGTAATAGATCCAGAGTAACTTAGAACAGCCTTTCCAATTTTCAGGTTTCTGGAATCAGAATATTTTTTAGAAAAAAGGTAATAATTATGAATAACAAGACAGAGTCTGAAAGGGTTTAAATTTTATATTAATTTATTTTATATTGTCTTTTTAAACTTTATTTGAAATCGTTTTAAATCATATTTTCAAATTAAATTTGCCTGTTTTTTTTTTTGAAGTGAGGTATATACAGTAACGGATAGCGTATGCTTGGATAAGTGAAGGGTACGCTAAACTTTTTAAAATAATTTTATATTAATAAATTTATGTATAATCAATTTTATAAATGGAAACATTGCTCAAATAAATTCCTCTTTTTTTGGGAAGCTACTTATAATGTTTTTTATTTATTTATTTTAATTCCATTTTTGACTAAGCAAGTTGCTACTGTGTGTATTCATAAATAAAATTGAGTACTAGTGTTGATAGTTTACGGAGATTCGCGATTCAATTGCCGTGGGCTCTTGATCGACCATAACTTCTTATGGCGGGAAGGCTCTAGATCCAAGGCCATTTTTTTACCTTGAGGCCTTTTAGAACGTGTAATCAAGCGTACTGATATACTGTGGCCTAGGTGTGTAGGAAAGTTTGTGAAGTGCATGTCCTGTTTCTAACAAATAAGTATTGAGAACCAGTTTATGTGATGCGCAGTCAACGACGGGGACACGGATAGGCGGGATAAGGCCTCGGGCGTTGAGAAAGGTCTTTAGCCTTGTTTGATTTTCGGCAGACAGGGGCAACGGAAAATATATTGGTTGCAATGCGGTTGCTCGGAGCAGCGGCAGCGACTCGCGCAAAAACGTGCGTGAGCGATGGCTCTCTTTCTCACTGTTTCTCTCACACCCCCTCTCACTCTTTCTCCCCACCCCCGCGCTCTTCACACTTGCTTGACCACTAGACCTAGTCAAGCTCAGTACTGAACAAACTGTTCATTCGCCAGCAAGCAAATAAATCTAATAAAAACTTTTTTTTTAGTTTTTAAATTAAAAATAATAATTTTAAATTAATTAATAAAGAAATATATTTGCTTTGAAACAAAATTTAAAAGTGGTGGTTATAGTTTCTCATTTGAGCAGCCATACTGCGCGGCTGACAGTCGACCGGCGACGTCACACCGGGCCGGGTGAGCCTCCGTTTTATCTGATGTGGGAGGCATTATTCCTTTACATGTAGCAAGGTAATTTTATATTAATTTAAACGGTTATTTTTAAATGTGATGTGTATGTAGATTTTACTAAATAAATAATTTTTAATAGTTATGGTGTATCAGTATTAACTTGTGATTTGTGTTTGTGTTATATCATTGCCATTTCGGTGACAGATGAGGAAGGTCAGGATGTTCCATGGGTAGGGCCTACCGAAAATTAAAACAGCTTAAGTTATTTTTACTTTGGCCTGTGGTACGTGCGACTTGCAACAACTTAACGATTTTCAACTTTGTGAATGTATGTGTTTATCTTCCAAATAATTTATTTTTTCAACATTAAATTAAATTTTAAAAGTAATAAATTTACTTGGTTTAAGTTTCTGCCTACGAAAATAACTTTAAAGTTGGCGTAGTTGCTCGACTTAATTACACTTTTAAATTATTTAATCTAGTTTTTCAATCATTTAATAATAATTTTTAAACGTTATCAATGACGCAAGTAATTTTATTGTCGATTTTAAAACTTGTCAAAAGTGTGAACATCTTTGCGAAGTTGAGTAGTCAGCTGTTCGGTTAGTTAAAAAATTGATTCAAGCAGTACCAGGCGGTCTACATTTCCGATATAGGTTAGGATTGCTTTAAAATGAGGTTCGACGTGCGGAATATTTTTGTTAGCAGATATTCGTTTATTATGCGTGTTAAATTCACAGTTATGCAATTTTAAACAAGATTTATTTAGTATGATGTTCTTTGACATATTCATATTCTTAATGTTAGCAGTATATTATTAATTGATAACGAAGTATTGATTTAAATTGCTGAGTTACGTTCGTAACTTCATTTAAAGGTTAATTACTTTTGTCCTTCAGCTGAGTTGTAACTATTTAACTAATTATGTATTAAATAGGTGAACATTATTGTGTAACTATTAATATAATGTTACATATGTTGTTAAAAGTGTTTTGTGATTTTACTTATGTGTTCATTAAAATTTGAACTTAAACTTGATGTTGAACTTAACCTTATAGATATATTATAGAAAATATTGTTACTCGGATAAAAAAAAGTTGTATTATTTACTCATGCAAATAATTAGTTTAGCTAGATTATTTCAAGTAATCTTTTTCTTGTAGGTATTCGTGTTAATTGTTTAATCGTATTAGAATTGTCTGTTTTACATAAGCGATTCATTGTTTTTAAAGAATTGTACTGAACTTGTACCTTATGCGTATAATTTTTTAATTCCGAAGGTTTAATGTTTATCAGTTGTCAACTTTGCTAAATTTCAATCGAATTATATTACCGCTATTCCTAAGTGTTAGGTTAGGTAAACGATTATTATCTGCTTCATTATTATTTCTTATGTCGTCAGATAAGTTTATCTATTTTTTTTTTATTTAGGTCTGTATACTGAAACTATTAATTAATTATAATAACCTAAGATGAAGCTGTTATTTATTTATTGTAACCTTGAAACCAGCTGTTTGTCAGTTTGACATTCAGATGCACTTTATTTAATGGATTTGCACTTACTTGTTTTTATTATTTTGAAAGTTTGTATTTCTGTTTATTTTCCTTATTCCTTCCTATTTTCATTTGTTATCATTTTTATGTGTTTTTAATAATATTTTTAGGTTACCAGTTCTTATTCATACACTGGTGGAAATCACTAAAAATTCAGTTCTACTTAAGCCGAATCCTGAAGTGTAACTTATCACACCAATTTGATTCAGTTTAACTGATGAGATTTACCTAAAATATTTTAACTGTAACTCAACTAATAAAATATTATTTTGCTATTGTTTAGTATGAAGATGAGTTGTGATATTTCACTCATTAAAGACCATGAAAGTTGCACTATAAGCCAGGATTTTTTTTTTTTTTTTACTATAATCTGTTGTGTGTAATTTCATCTGCAGATAGATTTAATTTTACATTTCTCCAAGTATTGTCCTTCGGTAAAAGTTGGATATGAGGCCTACAGGTCATAAATTTTCATTTTTAAAATCACAGTTAAACAGTATTAATGATGTTTCTTTAACAATTTTGTTGAGCAGTTTCGATCTTGTTTGTGTTGATTTTGTTTTATTAGGGTTATATGAGTTAACCTTACCATTGAGGCAATTGTACACTATGTTTTGGAAGTTATATACGTATAAGTTATATTATATGGAAATATTCTCAGTTTTTTACTATAAGGAAACTGTATTATTTTATGCTTAAAATCCCCATTTATACCAATTTTTATTTATTTCCATTGCAGTTTGCAAGTTGTATGTAAAATTATATCATGTAATAAAATCCTCAACAGTTACCTTAAAATAAATTTTAGTTTTAAGTTTTTAATAATTCACTAAATATAAGTTCAGTATAAGTATGGTAAACGTTTTAGAGATGCAAATTTATTTTTCTTATCCTACTACATTTTGATTGTTTTTTGTTGGTAATAGTTCTAGAATTTTCTTCTGAAGTTAGTTATTTTTGTTGGGAGAAATTACTGTTGTGTGGAGAAATTTTAGTATTTTGATTAAGTAATGAATGATTTAATTAATGATAGTATTTGATTAGATTAATGATTTTAGTATTTGAAGGCTAGAACATCTGAAACTGACAAGAAAACATGTTTATTTTAAACTGACAATTTACTCAGTAAAATCTTATGCGATTTTCATTCATTTGTATTAAAGAAACGGGCAGATTTTACAAGCTTCACTAACCCAACACATGTAGGTAGTATTTCATCACATTTTATGATTTACCCTAATATTGAGGTAAATAGATGCTGTATATTTATAAGTTATATCTGGAAGTAGTATCAATTTTTTAAAATTTTGTTTATTAATTAATAAAATATGTAAATTGCTTTGCATGTCATTTTATGTATTAAAATACCCATTTATACCACTAGTTGTCGTTAATTTATAATTCATAGGAATCAATTGACAAGTTTGCAATAACTTACAAGTAATGAAATTAATTAGCATTGACTTATTTAATTATTTCTTGAAAAAAAAATTAATTCTTACATAATATGCTTTGTTTTGCTTCTATTTTAATATTTAATTAATGTAAGTAAAAAAAAATCTGACCTTTGCAAAAATTACTTTGCCCTGCGATACACAGCAACATAATCTAAAAAATAATAATAATGGTTTTCCATTGGTCCAAAAACTTTACAACATCAGTCTTGATAGAAAAAGTTCATTTCTACAAACATCATACATGTAGTCATACTAACTGACATTTTATATATTTAATACAAATATATTTGAGATAATAACTACAAATAATGACCAATGTACACTTTTTTGCTCGGTATTTAAAGAATTTTATTCAGAAACAATTACATTTATTGAAAAAATTTATGTTTCTGCCATTTCAAATTATGATCATACTGGGAAAAAATCTTTTATGTAAACATACAATAGAAAGAGGTCTTTTTTGTGATTTTTGATTACGATTTATTACTATAATCCATTTAATAATGCCAGATTATTACCATTGTAAGGAAATAATTTATAACAGATTAGTATTATGGTTTTAGCACATCACTAGTTTCACTTATATCAGTAGTTACTATTGTCAACTTTCACAAAAATTTAACAAATATACTGTGTATATATAATATACGATAGATTAGTTTTTTATGTATAAAACCACCAAACACAGTAATAACAAAATTTCAAAAAACTGATACCAATAGTCGACTTCTGCAGGATCCCGCATAATCATTTGGTACGTAATTCTATATTTGTATCAAAAAAGAAGTAAAAACTTCAAAAATTAGAAAACATTGTTTTTTTTTTAGGTTTTTTGTTACCGTGTTTGGTGGTTTAAAGTATTTTTTTAAATTTAATTAGCACAATGGTCACTCAATATGTTGATGACATATATATATATATATAATTTTTTTCTTGAAGGGATATACTATTGGTTAATGAGTAGTAGTTAGGAGAATTAATGATGACAGCCGTTTTATATGTTCTTGGGTAACTATGAATTTTGTTTATTGTTCAGAATTATTATCATCTTCCTGTTTTACTTAATGAACATTTTTAGCAATTTTTTGCACATTTTTCCTTTTTTTCTCAAATTTTTTTAGGAAAATCTCAAGCAGTTAGAGAAATAGAAAAATGCATTTGAATTTTTATTTTATTCTCATATATGATACAAAATATCCTACATCTAAACAGGCATGACATTTTCACACACACTATAAATCATTCATCTCATCCTCTGCTGTAATACCTAACAATGGTTCCAGAGGTTAAAAAATAATTGCAGATTTGAATCCATATGTTCTAATATTTTTTAAGAAGCCAAGCATCAAATGTCTTATTGCAGTTACAGTTTTTTATTTTATTTATGCAGTTGAAAATGATGCATTGTTATAAGTGATTATCTGGAATCATCCATCATGAATAAAATCAAATGAAAAAATAGAGTGTGATATACCTTGTAGAACAAAAAATACAATTTTTCAGGTTCTAAATATAAGTACGTTTAAACAACTTTTAGACGTATCCAGCCTTTTTTTCCGTTACTCACTTACATGCAGCAGAAAATTATTCTGTACTCTGACGAACTTTGTTGATTGACAAGATTAAATTTAGTTTCATGTTACCAAAATCATGTAATGTTGCAAGTAAATTCTAATGATCTTATTTGAAGAGAACAATTTGAAGAGAACAACTTTCCATTTTGTTTTTAAGGTAATGCAATTACTATAAATAACATTTATAATTTTTAACTAATATTATTAATATCCAGGATATATTAGTTACAGTTAGTTACTTGTTACTATTTAAGTACATTTTTAGTTTTGAATTTAAATTTCAAGAAGGGCTAGAATCTTATCCGTCATAATTTAAACATTTTTAAAATTTTGTTGTTATAGGGTGTTTATCTTTAGTGATTAAATAATTTATCATACTTTTAATCATTATCCTTTTACAATTGGCAAAGAAAAACTTATAACCTAAAGGCGCTTAGTTTATGAGGACAGTTGATAAAATATGTAATCTGGAAAATGAGAAGTTAGTGAGTGTTTTCATAGAAAAGTATTTGAAGATAATAATGTTTAAGAATTGTTTAAAATCTTCATAATAATAATTATCAATTCTGTAATTAAAATAAAAATATTGATCTTATTTTTATAATTGAACATACAAATTTTCAAGTTTAACCAGTATTGTGTAACTTACATTATTATAATATTTTTTTGTACTAATTTTTAAAAATAAAACTCAATTAGTTTTATGGGAAGAGTTTCATTATTTAGGAAAATCTTAAGAAGTTAGAGAAATGGAAAAATGTATTTGAATTTTTATTTTATTTCAGATATGATACAAAATATCTGTAGCTATTAAAAAATTCTACATCTAACGGTTACAAAGTAGAACCTTGAAAGATGTTACCTTTCCACCATGGAGAGGGCATTATTAACCATTTAATCTAATTGTTATTGCAAGTTTTTAATAAAACTGTTGAGTATTTTTATTTAAATGTATTGCATACAAAAGTGACCATGATGCTGTTGCTCTTAACAATAATATTGTACGTACCACATATTTATTCACACAGGTTTCAGATTTAATTACATTGATTTATGTTTGGTAGAATAACCCTAAAGTAAAAAAACTGTTGTTTCTAACCATAAGGGAGTAGCAAATATATGAATTTACAGTAAGTATAAAGAATGCTATGTAGTCCATAGTAATACTGTAATCATACTTAATGTGTCTTACAAACAAAATTCCATTAAAAACCAATAAATGTTCAGGAATTATATTTTTTTTTTTTTTTTTTTTT
>JAAAKQ030264473.1:0-10713 GCA_010016005.3 Zanna intricata | reverse complement strand
CGTGTGTGAAAAATGCCATGCCTGACCGGGATTCGAACCCGGGACCTTCCGGATGAAAAGCCGAGACGCTACCACTCTTAGAAACTTACTGCTTACGTGACCGTCAAAGAGGTTTTTTGTATTTAAAACAAAACATTATTCGAGTCAAATGTTGGGATTGAAGATAAGAATAAATAATACATATATATATAACTCTGAATTTATTAAAAATAACTTCGGAGGCTGAAGAAGAGAAAAATTGTCTATTCGCACTGCAATATATCTAACGAACACGGATTTACTCAGAAAATTTGTTAATTCAATAAACAATCTTTGTCTAGAAAAACTTAGCTTTTTGAAAGGTTTTAAACCGATTATTTTAAAGGACTTTTATCACAATTATTTTTAAATATATCCCGGGGGAATAAACGCCGATTTTTTTTATTTCTCGAGGAAGAGTTCGTATTCCTTTAAATATTACAAAACATATTAAATATTACAAAACATCTTAGATTGTAATAAGGGTTAATTAAAATAAAAAAATGTCGGTAGTTTAAATTTAAATCGGTTCATTAGTTCTCGGTTAAAGGGCAGTTTTAAATTAAAAGCGGATATATAATAATAAATGGATAGCTCTAGTAGTGTATGGAAGAAATTTAACTTATGTAAGGGTCGATTCCAGTTATAATTTCTAATATCGTAGGATTCTAAAAGTAGGAATAATTAATTCAGCGGAAGAACGAAGAAAATAAAATCGTATTAAAGAAAATTAATTTATTAATTAAATAATAAATTATTTTTTTAGAATTTTTGTGGAAATAAATTTAAAAGAAAATTTTTTGATCGGTAAATCATCACGATCGGTAATCTGTTATAATGTATGCGAATATAATCTGAACTTTATGAAATCGGGTATTGATTAAACACGAAAAAAAATGTTTTTGAACCCCTGTAGTTGTAAGCTTTAATAAATACAAAAAGTCTAATAAAAAGACAACTTCAGTTGTTTATTTTCGGTGATCTACCGAAATCAAATTATTAAATGTGAATTTGGTTATCGTTTTCTTATCAATAATTGCCACCCTTCGATTTCGACGATGCTATTCCTTGGGACGTTCCGAGATAGTTAAAAAATTGAAATGAACGAGTTAAATTTTAGATACGGCGGGAATAAATTAAGATAAGACGAGGAAAGGTGAAAAAGATTTCCGGTCAGGGAATATATAACAGGTAATTAACAATTGATCAGATTTGCAAACGCAAGAGTAGGAATAATAATGAATCGGTAGGGTTAGTTAATTTTGGTAATGGAACGAAGTGTACATGGTAAAAACAATGTGGGGATGCGAAGAGTAGATTATATAAAACAAATAACGTAGTGTTGAACGCCTTAGCGATAACTAAGATAGAACGAAGCGCAGAAAACTAGTTAAGAGCAATTGACAAGTAAAAATAAAAACCCGACAGAATATTAGTTATTGTAATCCATTACTTAAAGGGGTTTTTACTTTTCTTTCAAAATTATATTTAAATAGAGTAATTTTTTTTTAACGTGGTAGTTTCGTCCTGGAGAACACATGAATCGAACTATGTTTTTTCATTAGGAATACTAGATTAGGTTTTATTATAATCTGGCCCGTGTAAAAATGTTATTAAAATACTATTAATAAATTCTTACACGAGTATTATTCGAACTACAAAATTAAACAATTTTTGATAAAAAGAGGTTTTTTGATCGGTTGTGATACGTTGTCAACGTTCAGTACTGCGATCGATCAAAGAAGTTACGTATTATGGTCGGTCAAGATGCATTCAGATTGGTCTCGCACATTCGTAATCGGTTACAAAATGAGCGATTGTTGTGTACCTGCCACAATAGAGACTTACCTAGTAAAACTTTACTACTTTTTTCTTTTTCTGTTTAGCCTCCGGAACTACCGTAAGTTATTACTTCAGAGGATGAATGAGGATGATGGCATGAAGTGAAAACTTAACTACTACAACACAAATAGTAACACAGTATTGTCACTTTGCATTCTGCATCCTTTTAACCGGTTAGAGATTGGTTTCGGCAAGCGGTTTTTTTTATATCACGTATTAACAGAATGGAGAAAACCTACTTTAAATTTACATTTACTAATACCGTAATATTTTACGTAATCGCACAATGTTGCCTGTTCGTTATTTTTCTTTGTAAATTTCATGTAGCATCTTGTGCTCTTCTTGCTTTAAAATTTCTTACTCGATTACAGTCTTCTTCAGCCAAAATGTGTAATATTTCATCAAAGTAGCTAAAAAGTGTTTTTTTTTTTTTTTTTTTTTTTTTGGCAGCAATCTTTCGGCCAAGTCTTCTTACGTGATATCTTTCGCCATCTCTAACGGTTCCTACTTTAATTCCTTGATAAATAAAAATAAAAATGTTTTCACTAAATGTCAGAAATTTAATCGCCTGTTTCTTAATCAATGTTTAACGTCTCTATTCATTTTCGGAAAATGCTTCCATATTAGCGCATATTTTTTATATAAATGACATAATGATGAAATATTTGGAATAGTAATTTAAAGCGTGATCACAATTTATGCAAAATGCCGTTAGAGTACTTTTCGGCATGCCAACCAGATATTATTAAAATTACAAACATATTGTGCATTATATACTAGAAACCTTTACAAATTTCGGTCAATCTTTTAGCATAAGTAAATTATAAGCGATTTTTCACTAATGCTGCTCAGGATTAAAAATCGACACGTAAATTTATATCAAAAGTAGTCCAGCAGACTAATAAGAACATCAAGCTGACGATTATATATAATGAACTTAACATGACTTAATACTATCCGTAAATTGAAATAAGTAAAATAAATTACTAAGTGAGGAAACAAATGAGTTAAAAATACATTTTCGAGTAATACCGGTTGTCTGAAAAGAACTCTGGGTTTCAAGAACGAATGTTGTATTGTTTTATGCGTAATCTTGAAGCGAAAACAATTAAGTTTTAGTTTACACACGTAGAATGAAAATATGGTGGGCCTAATTTCAGTCTGCTGTCAGATAGCAGCCGCATCAGCCTGCTGCATACGCGTAGCTGTTACGAGCCCGGCCTTCAACACATGGTGTTGCCATAAGAGAAAGCTCAGTGCGTGTACCGGTACGCAGAAACAAAATCAGTGACTTTCATCCAAAGAAGTTATACTTGAGACTATCTAGAAATTCTTCGAGTGATAAAAGCACGCGAAAGTTATGCGAACAGTTTTTGGAAACCGGATACGTATTGAAAGGACACTCACCGGGTAGGTCTAAAACAAGTGCCGGAAACGCAAAAAGAATTAGACAGTCTCTCCAACAAAGTCCAAAACGTTAGTTCGTCGTATAAGTTCTCGACTAAATATTCCTAAAAGCACCGTATACGATGTTATTCGGAAGCGATTGAAACTACGAGGTTATAAACTTAAACTATTTTATAAAATTAAACCCAACGATAAGCCACAAAGTGTTCAAGTTGTAAATGTTAGACTTCATTTCTGTTGATGAAAAAACCGGCTGATGAAGCATTTCTCGTTCATGGAGTCGAGAATCGCTACACCTGTCGAATACAGGCTCGGAGAATTCGTTTGCAACTGTCCGAAAATGAATTTGTAGTATGTAATCATGCTAATCAAATCTTTGAACCATTTATTTCCAAGAATAGACTATTAAAGGCTTAGTGTACTTGGATGTGTTAGAGAACTTTGTGTTCCGCAGATTGAAAATACGTTGGGCCTAATTTTCCAATAAGATGAAGTTCCTGCACATCGAAAAGTTGTGAGGATTGCGCTCAACGACAGGATCCCAGAAGGCTGGCCACCAATTCCCGATTTGACGCCGATGGATTTCTTTCTTTAAAATTCATCGTATACTCGTACCTAAAAATATTCATTTACTTGACCACTTGCTCTAAACAATAACATCAGTCGTGGAAGCGATTTCTGCAGACATGTTCGCCAGAGGTTTGGAAGAGGTGGATTGTCGGTTTGATATTGAAGTCTTGTAAACGATTCTCATATAATTTACAATAACAAAAAAAAAAAAAAAAAAATTAGATTTGGTACTTTAAAGTAATAAAACACATATAATTGTAATTTTAAATGTAATAAAATAAATTATTAAAATCATGGAGTCCTTCGAACACTCGATATTATAGTATTTTTTTTTTTTTTTTTTAATGAAAGATTTCTAGTATTTGATAAAATTGTATTAAAAGTAAAAAAAAAAGGAAATAAATATCGAAGACCTATTAATTTAAAAAAAAAACGATCGTTATTTAATTATCCAGTTTCTTCCCTCTGGAAACGGATATATGGAAATATTTTACGTCATTACATTAATGAATATTGTATTATACTTTTTTTACAATTTTTAATTACTTGAATAAACCAGGTTTTTTAATGAGTATCGAATAACCGAGATGAGGAAATGATGAATAGGGTTCCGGTACCCGATCAGTTTATTAACAATCAGCTGCTGCAACTCCGCTGGTACCGCACTGTGCACTCACATCAGTGTGAACTTTTGTTTGTCGTCGGGTCGTCTATACTACGGACTCGATCCGGCCGTGTTATCTTTCAGGTTGGCGGAGCAGCGGCACCAATTTTGCCGATAAAACTTTTACCGATTTCCAACGTGCTGTCATATTACGACACCGTATCTTTCTTTTTTTTCTTCTTTTTATACCTTTCATCTACTTCAGTCTAATATATATTGAACCGCTAAGGAATAAAAAAAATGTTTTCTATTCTTCCATTTGAACTCTCCCGACGTAAATTTTATTAGCTAAAATATATGCATTATATAATCCGGTCCTTCCGGATATCGTGTATCTTTTTTTGGATAATATTTTTTTCTCCGCTTAAAATTCCAAAAAAATTATTTTCTTAAAAAATGGTTTTAATAAATTTTTTTTTTTACTTTTTCCAAAAATGATAAGCGAGTAAATCACAAGAATAAGTTATAATAAAATAAAACTGGCGTTTGAAAATACTAAAGTTGTTACGATGAAATTTATAATAAAATAAAAGGACTCGACAAAGAAATTTTGGATAAATTATTTTATCCAAACAAAACTCAAAATATTCATAGTCAAAATATGAATAATATACATATTATTCATAAGTTAAAATATGATAAAATTTTCATTTTTTTTTAAATTACAATAATGAAGTAAAATAACAGGAAACTGATTCAGCAATGAAAATAAAATAAGTTCTTTTTATTGATATTTTAAAGATGAAATTCGATTACATTATACATCAGTAATATGTTGAAAGAAGCTTAAAAATTAAAAAAAAAACATGAATGCAAAAAAAACACATTGCCCTTTAATACTGGATAATTAAAGTGCTTGCAGGTAACAATTTTCTATATAGTATTTATAGAAAACGTTATACATAGTTTTGTATTAGTATAACTTTTTCCTCAAATTTTTTAAAATTATTTTAACATATATATATATATATATAGCCTTTGACACTCCCGGTAACGTAAAGATTCCAATCAGGGGGTCATAATGTAAATCGGTTCAGCCGTTTAACTGCTACTGTGGAACATACATACACCAATACATACAATAAATTTACTACCGTAATTCATTCATTCAATATCGTAGCAGATCTTAAAACACAACTATTTTCGGTAGAAATAAATCTATATTGAAAACTCTATCGGTTATCCATTTAGAATCATATACGTGATTTTTTTTTTTGCTTTGAAGTTACAATTAAACATACATATATACACATTTATATAGCCTATGACACCCCCGATAACGTAAGGATTCCAAAGCGGGGTTATACATAAAAATCGGTTCAGCCGTTGAGCTGATACGGTGGAACAAACATTACATAAATACACCCTAAAAAATTAGACTCCTTTTTGGGAGTCGTGTAAAAAAAATAAGTATTACACATCAAAACATTTCTAACATCAATTTACCAAAAACAGATTCAATAATCTTTTCCTCCTGATACTTTTCTGATTAAATGCATAATTTTAATAGCATAATTCCTTTTCCTTTGCATCGACTGTGGAAATGTATATATTTATGGATTTTAATTGCTCGCATCAAATAGGACTGTAGTCGGCATCTGTATTAGAATATCAGAATAATGAATCTGCATTATATATATTTGCATTCTATATACTTCTACGGATTAAGTGCCACTAAATAATTTGAAATAAAATAACTTCATCGAAAAGTAACACATCGTAATTTTTTAAAAGAGATATGGGAGTCACTGTAACAACAAACTTAAGACTTCCTCTTAGTTGAAGAAAAGTCAATTAAAACCCTTAACGTTTTCTGAAAGAAAAAAATAGAGGAATTCCATTTAAATAAAATTAAAAGCGATTCAAGTTCAGTTTGACCCGCTAATATCCAGCCATTCTACTTTGCTGCCATCTAGCTTTCAGAGCTATGCTGCAAGAAGGAAAGTATGGTAACCAGTAAAAAATTGGGTATGGGTTTTCTCTTCATATCTCGATTTATCATGATCCAGAGACCCCAAAAACAAAAAAAAAGTGGAGGTAATTTTCATATGTACGTGTGTTGGCGTGTTTGAAGCTCGCTAACTTTTGCTTGGATAAACCGATTTTGATGTAATTTTATAAAGATGAAATTTTAAGGAACAATTTGTCAGTAAAATTTTGGGGGTGAGGGATAGGCAATATTTCTGAAATCAATTTTTTCAAAATTTTGGAAACATGACCCCGCTTAATATTAAGCTCAGTATATGCATGCATACGCATCTTAGCGTTATAAAACAAAACTTTGCCTCAAAATTCCCCCTAGGCATAGTAGCAGTCCAAGTGACTCAAAAAAATACTTCTTGAACAATGTTGGGGGTGGGGAAACCGATGGATATTTTAAAGTTTTTTATTTAAACTTTTAATGTTATTAAACGTTTAAATTATAAAATTTGAATAATATTACAAAAAAATTTCATAATTCATCCCCTACCACCAGAAACGAAATCTTAGGCAACTTTTTTCACGTATCACTTTTCCCAACGTATAAGAATAAACTGGTGTGGGAGAGGGGAGTGATACGTGAAAAAAGTTGCCTAAGATTTCCTTTTTTGGTTTTTCCCTACTGTATAAGAATAAATCGCCGGCCTCCGTAGCCGAGTGGTAGCGTCTCGGCTTTTCATCCGGAGGTTCCGGGTTCGAATCCCGGTCAAGCATGGCATTTTTCACACACGCTACAATTCATTCATCTCTCATCCTCTAAAGATATATACCTAGCAGTGGTTCCGGAGGTTAAACAAAAAATAAAAAAAATAAGAATAAATGATCGATGTCAGGACAGTATTATAACTTTGTGTCAGTTTTTTTTTTTGTTTTTTTTTTTTAGAGTATAGCAGCTGTACAGTGGATTTTTTATACCTTAAAAAATAATAATTTTCACTATGAGATAGATTCTGTTTAAAACTTTTATCTTTAAAAATTATAAATGTATAAATATTAAGACCCGATTATTTTCGCTTAGATTTCAAGGAGTGATGTAAATATCTCGACTTTTTAATTCTTTACTAGTCAAAATATCTATCAGGAAATAATTTATTTTTTATAACTTTAATGGATGTAAATTATATTTATTAATTAATTTTATTATATATATATTTTTTATACGAAATATAAAGCTAGAATTATAGGAAAAATAAGTTAGTAGTTATCTTTTATTACTTAAGTTACTTTGTTACAAAAATTGTTTTACTATTCAGGTGTATACAAGAATCATGTTGATATCGGTGTTTAAAATATCTGTTTTAACCGTAAAACAACCGACCGTTATACGAACGTGTAATTTCGACTACGTTACGCTTTCTGCAGGAATACGAAGCGTAATTTTTTATTTATTTATATTTTAAAATGATTTTTCACGTTTACGTGTAGATTAATAAATAAGTATACGTAATTTCAGGTTTATACGTCGGATTATTTTGCGGGTTGTATAGCGTAATCATATATTACAATGTAATAAAGTTAATGCCGCTCGTTTTAATTAAAAATCTGATTTCAAAGAAACCACAAAATGTAAAATAAGAATAGTAGTAAATAATATACCAACTTAAATAGTTTTTATAAATTTCATTGTTAATTTTTAAATTGTAAATTTCTTATTAAAAAAAAAATTATTTAATTTTTTACTCTTATTATTTATCCGTAAAATACGAGTAAGCGTGCGAAAAATGCCCCGATATGAGAAAAAGATCCTTTAGCAAAAATGTGTAAAAACCTGATAAATAAAAAAAAAAAAAAAAAAAAAAAAAAATAAATAACTCAAAGCGAAAACTACAGGGTTACTACGAGTTACGAATTTAGTTTTTTTGTGGGGGAATACATATTATTTTTTTATCTTTAGTTTATTTATATGAATGTTGAATGCTGGGATGCTTTAGTTATAAATTCATATAAAATATTAAGTCGAGAGACTTTTTCAAATTATTTAAACATTTTTTTTTTTTACGTAGTTTACGTAAACGTAAAATTCGATCCGATTTTGATGATTACCGATTTTAGTAAACCGCAATATTTTTGTCAACAATTTCATTTTTTTTTTTTTGGAAGAAGCTAACCGTGAGACGATTACAATAGATTTCTCTGTAAAATTATAAAAATCATGGAAATACATTTGATGAAAAGTAAAAATTAAACCTATGTAAAAATTTTTCCTTCATTTTTAAAATCAATTAAAGAGTTTGGTCTAAAGCAACCATTCCAATATATATATATATATATATATATATATATATATATAATATTTTTACGTCAGAAAATGTATCAAAAGAAAAGATAAGACTAAAAGACCATATTAGATATTGTCATACAGAATTAATTATACAGTAATGCCTATCAATTATTGTAAAAGTAATTTTCTGTCATCTAATTCCTCTATACCGTAAAAGATATATTTTTTTAAATCTCCAGTTGCTAACTTTACGACTGGTTTCCAAGTTCCAAGTGACGTTAGGCCATGATCGATTTCTCCGATACCTGTGCTTTTATAGAGTTAAATTCTTCTATATTCTAGTTGTAATTTTTATTTTGTTTCGTTTTACATATCCTAAATAACATTTAGCATCCTGATCGCTATTAATTTTCTTTTGACAATTCTTTTCTTTTAACGTTCGTAAATTTTGTCTTATCTTTGATGTTACAGAGTTTAACTTTTTAGACGTAATAATATTAAGATTAAATTTATTTTTTTGACTTGTTTACAGAATGTAACGCGTTTCATTTTAATAGATATCAATAATTATTAATGCAGTTTTTTACATTTTTTCCGAGACGGATAAATTTTTTCCTGTTATGTTAAAAAATGTACAACAAAAATTTAATTTACTTACATATTTGTATCCGCGGTAGGCGATTCGAAATAAAACACCGAATGTATTTTCAGTGTCAACGCGGCGAAAATCTTTCAATTAGAACTCCGCAACAGATACAAATTAGAGCCTCGAAATAAGCCCTACTTTACTTATGAACCGGCCTCCTTTTCGGAGAGCAACAATGCAAAAATTCTCTGGAATGTTCTGAGTGTTTGTTTTTTGGTAGCGCGTTAATTCATGAATTTGTACTGGAGCGGTTGTTTTTGCGAACATTTCGTACACCAAAATGTGTGTTAACGTAAACGAAATTTGTTAGTTTGCACAGCTTTTAGTTAAAAGTACTTACGGCCGTAGCGTTAAAATAAATCGTTAACAGAAGCGTGAAGGAAATATGAAATAAAAATTTGATCGCACGATAAGCTTTAATTTATTTTAAAATAAACATATGAGTAGGTACGGCGTAAGCGCTATAATACGATGCCGGTGTGTTCGGAGAACATTTACCTTCGGTCGTAGAATAGTGGAATGTGTATAAGCGTTAAAATAAAAGTATTTAAAAAAATGAACAGACCGCTCTGAAACGATATAACTATGCGACATGTAAAAGAATTATAAATACGTATGTAAAGAATTCGAAGTACTCTTTCCTTGTCGAATGTAACGTAAAACTTTTTCTAACCGAATATCACTACGTGAATACGAAAAACAATATGAATTACAAAAAATAATCGTGAACTGACCTACAACCACAACCAGCCTCTTTAGGGTAAGTAAAAAACCTCTGACCCGAAAATACCGAAATCGGCTAAAAAAAATTTGAAAAAAATGTTCGTTATCGACATATTCTTAGATTCTTTGTTCTTTAAAGCGGGTAAAAATCGAGTTAGAGTCCTGATTACTACTGATAAAAGTAGCGTCCCGATCGGTGTCCTAATTAATCGAGTTAGTAATTTAAAAAAATTATTTTTTGGTTTTTCTACAGCTAAGGAACGTAAAGATTTCGGAATATATCTTTTCGTACGGTTAAAACCTAATAAAGCTTCATCCCCTAATCTTTTTACTGTTAAACTACGCCGTTTCATCTCATTACTATTTTAAAAGAAAAAAGAAAACCCGATGAAAAGTATTCTTTTATCGGCAACTTATTAATTTAACTTGATTTTACCGCTGTGAGAAACAATGAATTTCTTTTTTAAATATGTCTTTTTAAATTTTTAATAAGTAAACCACTCTCATAAATTATCCTATCCAAAATTAGCGATTACACTGATCTGCAAGGTATCTGTAACACAGATAAAACTACCTCTTTTATTATGCATTGGGCTACGTAATAACATATTAATAATCTCAATTGAGCTACCACGTCACATT
>JAAAKQ030264462.1:0-10713 GCA_010016005.3 Zanna intricata | reverse complement strand
CACAGTACTCAAAAGATTGAGTGATGCTGTGTCCATTTAGGTCCTTCTGACCTACGCTCTCAACAACTACTGAAAGAGCTGCTGCCCTCTTTCAGGAATCATTCCCTAGTCTGACTTTCATCAGGTACCTCTCCGACATGGTTGCACCTTCGGTCCAGTTACTCTGTATCACTGATTACGCAAGCCCCCCTCACCATCGGCAAGGTCTCATGATTCGTAGAGGGAGTTTTACAATATATATATTTATATTTTTTTTACTAATGACGTTTCATTGTGTAATTACCTTATCTGCAATCATATCTTGCAAGCATTAAATATATTTGGGACAAAATAAATAATCTTTGTTTAATTGTTAAATATGAGAAAAATTCTCTACACCCGACTAATGGCATGACAATTTTATATGTGATTAACGGTGGGTTAAATAATACACACTCTTTCCTTAAATTATGTTTCATATTGTCATGGGTTTGCTATCCTCCACTTCTAATATTCTGAGGTGATACTCCTGACAAAATGATTTACTTACAGTGATGAAGCTGATTTTATGAAGTTAATGAATTTGATTGCTTCTTGCCCTAAACCCTATATGCTGATGATGAGTAGTTTCAGAAAGGAAAAAAGAATAACTATAGCTACAGATCTCTGAAAGCAAGCAATAGAAAATATATGTTCGCCATCTACGTACGATAAAACTGGAAAATTGAAAATATTCTTCTTTATAGTAACTACTGAGGACCAGAAAGGCATTTAAGTGTACATATCTCTGTGTTTGAAATGAAAATAATTGTACTCTTTCAAAGTTAAGTTGTCCAAAGTTAAGTTATTGCTTAATATTGTCCAAAGATGATAAAAAGTTTTCATTAAAATATTTTAACATTTTAGATCTGTTTTTTCCTATTAAACTGTGACCTGTATATATATAAAGGGCAAGTTCAAATTTTGCAAAATGTTTATCTGTATTGAGAAGAAACTAATTTTAGCTACAGATGATTACATGTTGGTATAACTTCAAAATACTTGGGCCAAAAATGTAAAAATATATAACTTGTAAATGTAATAATGTATGAGGATAAAAAACTAAAATATTGAATATTAGGAAGTTTTTTTAAAGAATATTAAGTAAATAAACAGATAAATTTGAAAATAACCATTAGTACCTAATATAAAAATCATGGATCTCTGGAATGAAAATATTTTACAACAGGTACAGCTAATAGGATATTAAGGTAACAATAAATAGTTCATTCTTTGTTTCAGGATTTTTACTCCTCCGCGATGTAACATTATAATGAGCAGAAGTTGTCCACACAATGGTTCTTGCTGGAAAGATATAGTGTTGGTAATCTATATAATTGTTTCTTACTTATAGCTTTTATATTTATCAGAGAGAAGTTTTGCCTGGATAAGAGATAAATTTATTTGTGTAGTAATTTAATGTCAGATAGTTTTAAAACTTATAGAAGATTTTTAAATAGGTTTTTTTTAAATAGTTGAATTTTTAAGTTTCCATTCATACAATTTTTTTATTATTTAGTATGAACAGTTCTGATCAAATGTTTTTTCTAAAACAAACAATGTGGCAATGTAGTGTTTGATGTTATAAAGTTTGCTTTTTAATTTCAGACACCTGTAAGTGGCAGATATTTTATGCACAAAATATCTGCCACTTAACTACTGAGTAAAGCTTGTCACATTTTTATTGAAAATGAGGTGAAAGTTCAAAATACTTTACAGAATTGATGGCATTCTAGGTGATGATAAAATTCAAGTAAATAAATTCTTCTAATATCTTAAGGTCTTTGACTGGTATTAGATTTTTATTTATTTATATAATTACATTCTATTTTTAAGGGAACTCTTCTCACTCCCACCTTGTTTTGTTTCAGCATTTTTTGTATTACTTTTTACATCTTTTTCTTATTAATTCACAATTTTTTGTTAATTCTTAATTTTTTCATTCTTTAAATTCTGCTTTTTATAATCATGATAGGAAAATTGTGCTTTTCTCTTAGTTGTATGCTTTGGAGGATAAATTGATTATACTCATTTACTTTTTTTGTGTAGTCTTTTTACAATATACTATTGGTTTTTTTCTTAATCTATATGTTCCTCTTGTTTTAAACCATTTTATACCTTTTGCATATCCATACACAACTTTTTTAAAATTATTTTTATATTTCTGATACTGTGTCTGTTTAACCATAATAATAATATATATAAGTAAAATTTAGACCTGAATCATGGTATGACTTCCACATTATGACCACTTTGTTCATAATTATCTTTAACCAAAAAATATGGAACATTTAGATCTTGAATCAGTAATATGAAACTTTTATAGCTATCTTAATTATTCTATTCATTTTACCTATTGTAGTTTTTTAGTTAAAAACAATAACCAATGGCAGTAGTTAATAAAATTATATTGAATATTTTCAGAGTGGAATAAAATATTTTTCTTTTGGAGTGGCAATACAATGGCTGCAGTCGTTGATATCAAATGTACAAAATGTGTTAAGTCAGCCATTAAAAACATTAAAGCTACAGTCAAAACACATAAGAATGGGATTTTTCGTAGGATTGTATATTACTGTTTACAAGGTAGTAAGAAATTATAGATATCACATATATTATAGATGATAGATGTTTAAATTATAGATATCACATTTATAGATATGACATTCAGTCATGATATATTTATAAAATTTATAAATTTGTTTTAATTATATATATAAAATCTATTATCACAGATTCATAAATAATCATTATTATACTAATTTTTTTATAAATTTTATATATATATATCTTAAAGAATTATGTACCTTAAAGAATTACAGTACCTTATTATACACATAAAGTAATAATTTCACTTGGACGTGGGAGTGAAGAATGACAGCCTCGTTCAGATGGAAGGGAGCAAGCTAGGCTCACCGCTCTTCGTCACCTCGAGGCCAGACCCTCAATTAAGCATAACTCAGCCTCGGGGCAGAAGTTCCAATAAATGAATCGGATCATCTACTCACATCTTCACCCTCTTGATTCTTGCGGAAGATCTCCTATCACTCACTCTAGATCAGAGGGATCAGGGAGTCTTCGTGCTTCATCATCCCTGTCCATCCCTGCAAGCAATGTTCCTCTTCCTTCTATTTTTTTGTGAATTACGTTGGTGATCCACCTACGAGTTTTTTCCCAACCCTTCTGACTTGCCAACATCATTTTCATTACGTCCTCAGGGGTTTCATCCATCACATCCAGCTCACGCTTCATTTCCTCCCAACAGTGACACTTCAGGAACACATGTTCCACCGATTCGACGTCCGCACAATAGAAACGGTTGTCCCAGACACGTATGTTGAACTTACAGAGATACTTATTGAAAGCCCCCATGACTGGTGAGGATTTGGTAAAGGTAGTGGTCCACCTCCCCGTACCCCCTCTACAGACAGGGGCCCAACCAAGGAAGCAGTTTTCTTGTCCATCCAGCCACTTCCACAGTGTCCCACATCTCCTGCTATTCGGTTAGTAGAAATGACCCTGCATCACCCTTAGACATCCCATGATAAATACGATATCGTTGTTGAGCAATTAACAGTATTGGTGGGATGCCCGCCAGTATACTTGCATCCAGCGCCGACACCGTACAATAGCCCCTACTGATTTTAAAACAACCTCTCCGTTGTATAGATTGTAACTTACAAACATTCCGTTTCATATCCAAAGCCTTCATCCAATAGCACCACGGCAGTACCCGCTTACAATAATCTCTGTTTTGAAGGCCTTGGGCCCCCGTGGGCATACATCATCCTGCTTAAGGAAATTACAACACCTGGTGCCTTCTGAGAGACTGAATCAGCATAATCAGTTTTTTTTGTTCTTTCTAGCCATATGCCCAGATATTTCGCCTTAGATTGAGCAACCACCTCTGTATCATTCACCCAAATCCGTATAGGGAATAACCTATTTTTTTTATTTTTTTTTTTTAACCTCCGGAACCACAATTAAGTATATCTTCAGAGGGATGAGATTAATGAATGAATTGTAGCGTGTGTGAAGAATGCCATGCCTGACCGGGATTCGAACCCGGGACCTCCGGATGAGAGACCGAGACACTACCACTCGGCCACGGAGGCCGGCAAATATAGGGAATAACCTGCACCGTCCTACCATTGCCACTGCTTGTGTCTTCTAAGGTTCCAATTTCAGCCCACGCTGACACACCCAGTTGTTGATTTGCCGTATTGCATAATTCGCACGATGTTCGATATCTTCCTCAGTGTACCCTCTAACTAGGGGCGTATTTTCGTCCGCATAGGTCACTAATTTAACAGTTTCAGATAACTCCAGCCGTAACACACCATCTATTGTGATGGCTTATTGACAATAATTTTTTAACAGTCAACATGGTCATGTAATTTTAGATTTTAGTTAAAAGTTTATATGAATGGTTTATAAGCACTTTCTTGTTTTGTGATTGATATAGCTTTCTTGTTATTAGCTGATTAGATTTCTGGTTAATGAATGAAGATGAAATGTACAATTTTGCAGTTGCTTTTATTAATAATAAATGTACAGTCACACCTATTAAAAACATAATTTTTCAAAAAGTGTATAAATCACTTTATTCAGTTTTTGTAATTTTTTGTTTATGCCAAAGAAAAAAAAATGTTACTAATAAACAATAAATATGTAAATTTTTTTTCAGATTATGTCTTGTTTATTATGCCAAACTTTAGGATTTGATTCACCTTTGCATGCTATTCCTTCAGGATTAGTTGCAGGATTAGTATACTTGCTGAGACCAGATTTTACTGTGACTGCAATTGCACTTACTAACTTACTAATGGTATGTATTCAGAAATATTCTTGATTAATAACAAGTAGGGATTCAATATATAGCAATATTTTTTTTATGCAAAACTTTGTGTCTGTGTGAAGAAGGGAATGATATAATCAACAGAAAATATGTTATACTTACATTATTTCTCTTACTCACGCTTTCTAATTGCTGAATAATAAAGTACTTGAGGATGATTAATAAGGGAACTTATTTATCAGATCTTTAACATTAGAATTATTTTTAAAATCGTATAAATAGGTAATAGTTTACTTTTTGTTAAAATTCAATCAATTTCTCTCAAGAATAGAAATTTTGAGCAAAAGTCTTGGATTTCAAATGCAATTTTACAAACAATAAACTTTACATATCAGTTATATTAGTTGTCAGTAATTTCTTCTTAATAAAAACACAAAATTTCCTTTCTAATTTTTTTTTTTAACTTTAATTAAATTAATTTTTATTTGCACAAAGTACAAGGCTAAATCAAATTACATATCTTCTCACTTCCTCACCAACAGTTGGGAGCAGCAATTTCTGTGGCTGTGGTTAACTTGTGTGGATCGTTATGAATTTTCCTTTAGCAGTATATGCTCTTCATATATTCTCATATAAGAAACTACAGGATAAAATGTCCAAGTTTTTTTAGTGACTAGGATGATCAACTGTTCTCTTTTAACTCATCTGCTTGGAAAATAAGTGTCTAATGCACCACAGATATGATTACTATGACTGTGTGAGGTTCCATATGGTTAAAAAACAAATTAATTTAGGAATCTTTGACTATTAAGTCATTATAAGACTTTATTCAATTTTGAGCACAGGAAGCTCAGATTTTTACCATTTTAACTTTTGAAATGGACAGTATTCATTGACTGGCTTCCATTTTCGGTAAAAAACTTTTCTATTTAAAAAATAAAAAATTAAAAAAGTAGAAACCAGATTTTGAGGCTAAATTTTGATTGAATAATAATAACAGATTTAGTTTAAATGAAACAAAATTATGGAGTGTGTTTTTTGCTATAGGTACTATGGTCCTGTTTACTCCAAGCTTATGTATAATTTTCACTCAAGATCAAATAGGAATTCTGACTCTAGACAAAAAAAAGTTTAAAATAATAAAAACTTATAAATTTATTGTACACATTCATATAGAACATAATTATGGAATGTATATGATGTAAATTTTATTACTGAATACTACCTCCAAATACAATTAAAGTAAATTAAAAAAAAAAAAAAAAAAACATAACCAAGCATATTCTACTTAATATTTTAGTTATATGCTAAAAAAAACAGAGAATTTGTCACAGCATAACATTTTGTAAAATTAAGATTATTCACAAGAATATGAAATAATTTAAGTATGTAATAACTACTGAAAAATTATGAAACAGATCCTAAATTATATTACATAAAAATAAAGTTCAACTCTTTTAAGAGCTTCTTTTCCATGCCTCACAAATATCCAGTTCAAATATGTTATTATCACAGTCAAATAGTGTTGCAGCAATGATTATACAGTTCTGAAGTTCCATGACATCCACAGAAAGAGAGGATATAAAAACTTCCTTCATAAATCCTAACAAGAAAGAAAATCATATGGTGATAATTCCTATGATAAGAATGGTCATCATATTAATAGTTCATCATCACACTCTACTCAACATTATGGCCTGTTTTCATTGATGTACCATTATAATTTGCTAAGATATTAGAATAGCCAGCCATCTTTCTGATAAATGTCTGTCTTGTTGACCCTTCTTTTCATTAAGCTGTAATGTCCTCCAACTTTTAAACAAGTAAACTAATGGTACATGTACTCCAATGTTTATATATTGGAGTTTGCCAGATGTTGGTTATAAGATGCTGATTTGTAAGCTTATAAATGTAACTCACTGGGTTGGTCTAGTGGTTAACACAACATCGCAAACAGTTGATTTCGAAGTCGAGAGTTCTAAGGTTCAAATCCTAGTAAAGATAAACATTTTTATATGGATTTTTATACTAGATCGTGGATACCGGTGTTCTTTGGTGGTTGGGTTTCAATTAACCATACTTCTCAGGAGTGGATGACCTGAGATTGTACAAGACTACACTTCATTCACATTCATACACATCACATCATCCTCATTCATCCTCTGAATTAATACCTTACAGTAGTTCCGGAGGCTAAACAGATTAAGAGAGAAGCTTATAAATGTAGTTGGTTTGCAGGACCTAGGTATATAGGTTTGTTTAATATAACCAGTCTCATTATTTAGCTGTCTGTAGTAATCCTGATTAAGAAATAGTATACAAAAGTAGTCTTCATCCTAGTTTCATTCATATCATGCATGATACTGTAGTTTAAAAAGTCTGATGTGGACACTACATGACTTCCTTGTATGCCTATTAAATTACATATAACTTTTTTTTTAACATGAAAAGTATATAAAATTTTATTTCATTAATTAATAACTTCTGATAATTTTTTTCGTATATATTTTTTTTTTTATTGATATTACTGAAATATTATTTATCATAAAATGTTTTTAAGACCAGTGGTTAACAATTATTGATAAATCAATATACTGAAATTGAAAAAAAAAGTTAATAAAAGAAGATGAAGTCTGATTTGAACTGATGTGTCTTTCCCTTGTAAGATCAATATATTTAATGAATCAAAATTTTATTTGGCTAAAATTCTGGAACCAATGAAAAACTACCACTAACGATATATCGTTGAAAAGCTCTGAATGAGGGCTTATTACTGCAATTAAAAAAAGGCCAAAATCCAGATTTGTTTGGATTTTGGTGTGAAATTTTAAAGGTCGAAAAGATCCTAAACTGTGAAACCTGCCTCATAGAAATTTTTTAATCCAACATCGATGTTGCAAACAAGTCTATCAATATGAACTCTCCAGAATTAAAACGCTGTTATCCCTAATGTATCTTAATCTTATAATCAAAAAAAAGGATCAAAATAACACTATATTAATGTAAAAAAAAAATAAAGATTACAATTTTATTCATTACCCCAACAAAATTTATTACCAAAAAAATAAACTAAAAAAAAAAAAAAAATGAAAAAAAAAGATTTATAGGGTCTAAATAAAGTTTATTATTTAGATAATGGTTATTTCTCATCTAACCTTTCATTCAAAACCAACAAACAAGACCAACAAAATTAAAACTAAAAGGAAATAAAAGCCAAAATAATAAAGAAATCACTAAACCCAAAATAGGAACAAGAAAATAAATTAAATAATTGCCAAAAGAAAGAAAATAAAATTCCTTTCTAAATAACCTTAAAGCATCACTAAAAGGCTGAAGCAAACCCAAAACCCCAACCCTATTAGGACCTTTACAAAATTAAATATAACCTAAAACCCTTTGCTCAAACAAAGTAAAAAACGCAACAGACAATAAAATAAATAAAACCAAAAAAAAAGTTTGGAAACTTTTAGGGATTGTCAACATGGATATTTCCACTGAAATCTAAAAACCAAAATTTTTCGCGATTACAATACTTTCTTGTACTACTTTGTACAAGTAAGTAGAATGAGTCTTTAAAATATATCTGCTCAAAATCATCATTGCACTATCAAAATATACATACGTTTTACAAATTTTTATAAACAGAATTCTTTCTCACACTGATTCAGCACCATTTTTACCAACAGAAACATTTTTTCTGTGAACCAACAGAAAACTATAACAACTATGTCTGAACAAATTCCTTAACTGTAGTTTGAAGAGTTTACCCTCATAAGTCACTATCCGATTCATAATTTGTGAAGTATGATATGAATATCATTCATAATTTATTATAAGATACTATAAAAATGTCAGATCTGTTTAAGAAGATGAGGATTTTATCTTGAAAAGGATACCATGGATACATTTTGAGTATTAGGGAGTTAAATCTTATTTTTAAAAACAATATAAAAATTACAAAATTCTGAATTTTAATAAAAGGAACAGTGTTACATATATATTTTTCTGAAAGTTATGCATACATAAATTAATGATTAATTTTAGCATTAAATACTTTTTATTTTATCAGTTTTAATGTGAATTGCATATCATTAAGAAGAGTTAAAAAACACAAATTTCAGGTTACAGAACAACATTTTAGGATGGTTGGACAACTCCCCCAATGGCCATTTCGTGAAATAACCTTTGCTATTTGTGCAGCTTACTTGTATCATTCAAGATGTTATTATCCATCTTACATTCCTTTAAATGTCATTAAATTAATGAGCGTCTACACAAATGGAAAGTAAGTCTGAAATAAACTTATAATATATGAAATATAAATGTTAGACTGTTTTTTTTTTATAAGCAATTGCATAGATTGTTTTGAATTTAAAAATAATAAATCTTTTCTGCAGCATTTACTATTATCTCTGGTCACAGCAGAAATTATTCATGAATAATAAAATCAAGGAAAACCTCATTTTTAAACTTTTATTCATTCCATTATTCAATGAATAATGTTTTCTGTCACCATAGATAATAGTATGGGCTGCAGAAGAGATTTATTATTTTTAAACTCAAAATAGAAATCACAATTTGTGTATTCGGTACTAGTTAATGCAAGACATTAGACTAAATTACACTAGTTAAAAGTGACAATGTACTTACCTCTCAAAAGATGTCCAAGAGTGAAATGTTCTAAGAAAACTATAGGAGGAATATCACTAAAAGTTTTCTACTTTAGATTATTAAAAAAGTAATAGCAACATCTTTAGCAAGTAATGACTGCCGCCCCACCAGTTTAATTTACTGCCAGATTAATAGTTTTGAAATTGGAATTCCTTCTATAGCAGTTTTCTCTTCAGTCAACACTCATTAGGACATTATGGAAGTTTAGAATTTCACTAACTAGTCATCTAGACAAGATATAACTGCCCTGCTTTTTTGTCATGCATGATGTTTCTATTGTTGAAATATTTTTAAGTTAGATATAAGTGCAATTATTAAATATTTTCTGCTTTATTTTAATAAAAAAGTAGTTTTAATGTTATTATTCTTTTTCTATCATCTACTAGGGAAACTGTATATATGCATTGTTTTCTACAGAATGGGGTACATTCTTCATATTGGAGAGGTATCTGTTGAGTCATACTAAGGAATGATTTGTGAAAGAGAGCAGCAGCTCTTTCAGTAGTTGTTAAGGTCATAGGTCAGAAGGACTTAAATGGCCATAGCAACATCACTCAATATTTTGAGTACTGCGCAGCTGAAAGCAATGGAAAAATACAAGTGTATTTTTTCCAAGAAAATGTGGCTCTTTGCATTTTCAAAAACTATGATGAAGGGGCCTTCCTCGGTAAAAAATTCCAGAGGTAAACTACTCCCCCGTTAGGATCTCCGGGTAGGGACTACTAAGGAAGGATCACCAAAAAATTAAAAAATAACATTCTACGAGTAGGAGCATGGAATATTAGAAGTCTAAAAAAAGGTTGGTAGGTTAGAAAATTTAAAGAGGTAAATGGATAAATTAAACTTAGATGTAATAGGAATTAGCGAGGTTCAATGGGAAGAGGAAAACTACTTTTGGTCAGGTGATTTTAGAATAATTAACTCAGCAGCAAGTGAAGGACAGGTCGGTGTAGGTTTCGTAATGAACAAGAAGATAGGAATGAGAGTAGAATATTTCAAACAGCTTAGCGAGAGAATGATTGTAATTAAGATAAAATCAAAACCTAAGTTGACAACAATTGTTAATGTCTATAAGCCTAAACTGCCCATGATGATGATGAGGTGGAGTGTGTATACAAAGAAATTGATAAAGCAATTAAACACGTAAAGGGGGATGAAAATTTAATAATAGTTGGAGATTGGAATGCAAGCATCAGAAAAGGCAAGGAAGGAAATATTGTGGGTGA
>JAAAKQ030264440.1:0-10713 GCA_010016005.3 Zanna intricata | reverse complement strand
ATTAACTCTAAACAATATAAATAATTACTTCAATTTCAGAACTAAACTTTATAAATGTCAATTGCCAAATAAAAATTAATATAATTCAGTAAAAATAATAATTCAAACAAAAATGCAACTTTACTGTTTATACTAGAATCTCATACTCTCTATAAGCTTCTAGTAAGTTTGAAATCTGACCACTAGAAAAATACTGAATTATTTAGATCCTATTAACATACAAATGATATTAACAAAATATTATTATTAAATATAGAAATGAAATAATATCAACAAGATACCATTATTAAAGGGTGAGTGGATGGTTGGTGGAGAGGGGGCGAGAGAGAGAGTAGTCATGCTCAAATGTATGATTAAGTTTTATTAGGCTACATTTGGTGGGAAATAAAATTTTATGTATACATATAAATATTTAACAAATAACATTTTACTTATATTGTATTTTTGTTATTGTATAATCCACTTCAAAGTCTTTGTTGAAATTGTTTTCCATTAAGCACAGTGAATAAATAGCTTTAGTCAGTGAAAAACATGTTTGGAAACAATATAAATTAGTAATTTCAATTCAGCATTGTCATCATTTGTTAGTTTTCCAAACTTTAAACATTTTTGGGTTATTGTCCTATAATTTTATATATCCTGAAAGGTGAAACAAGAGTTTATAAGTTAAATAAAAAGAAAAAGGTAAAGGAATCTTGGTGTTAGGAGACACAAGAATACTAATTGTGTATTCACATATCACATAGGCAAATTTACTGTCAAGTTCACAAGATTTTAAAAAATTAAAATTTTAACTTTTGCAATAAGCACTCAAGCAACAGATGTCTGATTGTTGAGCTAATTACACAGTGAGTAAAATTTATTGGTTGTATTAAAATAACTGGACAAGATTCTTTAACTAATTTAAAACGTTTCCATAATTATTTTTTTATATTAAATCAAAACAATTAATTTTTTAAAATGTTTTTTAATATCATTCAACTGTTGAAAATCTTGTTTAAAAATTGTATTTTTTTGTTTAGATATTAGTGCCTTATTTTTTTGTGTAATTTGTCTTACATTATATTTTTCAGTCTATTTATTTACAACACAAATTCTGCAGTGTTGTTAAGTTCTTAATTATTAAATATACTTCTAATGATGACGTTTTTATCCGGAGGTCCCGGGTTCGATGGTTTCGGGATTAAAAATTTTTTTAACAAAAAAAATGATGTTATCTGTTGTAGTATTTGTCGATTTAACCCACCGGGTTGGTCTAGTGGTTTACGCGACATCGCAAATCAGCTGATATCGAAGTCGAGAGTTGTAAGGTTCAAATCCTAGTAAAGGTAAAATTTTTTATACGGATTTGAATACTAGATCGTGGATCCCGGTGTTCTTTGGTGGTCGGGTTTCAATTAACCACATTTCTCTGGAGTGGTTGACCTGAGATTGTACAAGACTACACTTCATTCTAATTCATACACATCATCCTCATAAGTAATACCTTCGGTAGTTCCGGAGGCTATACAGATAAATAGAGTATCTGTCGATTTGCCCGCTTGGGTCGCTTTTTCTTAACTTTTTTATTCTCGCTCTCGTCCGTTACCGTTCAACATGTTCACTATGTATGTTGTATGTTCACGTAAATCAATTCATAAGGATTCGTAGATTCATGGAGGTTAAGTCGAGACGTTTATTAAAGTTAATTCATTCCGCTATAGCAGGTAACGTTCTTAACGTTAAAACTTGTATAGTGTTTCGTTTCAATAAAATTTGTTTGTTTTACCTACACATTTTGTCATCATTTTATACAAACTGCTGTTACGATGTAATTCTTTGTATTGCGCAAAAGAAGTGTAAATCATATTATTTTAAGATTAAGTTATAACATTAATTTTAACTTAGGTGGGAAAATTTTTGTTATATTGTGTTTTATTATTATCTGATCATGAAATTTTATTATTAAAAATAATTTTAATATAATTTTAAAATGTATTTATTGTTGTAATTTGAAAAGAAATTTGTTATATATATTAAGCTGAATCTGTAAAAAAAAGTTTTTATTCTGCTTTTTACAACACTAAGTACATCTTACTGGATTCCTATTCTCTTTCACAGATAATCATAAAAAAAATGGTATTTAAAGCAATTGAAAAAGAAAAGAAACAAAACTTTTAAAATCTGTTGTAAGAAGAATATTTGTGCTGAAGGAAAGCAACAATGTTCTAATTTTTTTTGTTCTATTTTTAATTTAGATTTAATATTGAAACTCTGCACTGCCTTTTTTTTATACATATGATAAAAAAGGTTGGTGATTGAGAAGTAGCATATTAATTACTTGTATAAATTTAAAAAAAAATTTTATAACATCAAAATGCTTATTCACTTTCTCTTCCATTCCATAAATAGGATGTTTTTTTCTTAAATAAATTTATACATTTACAGATTGTATGCAGTCAAGTCTCTCAAAAACTAATATGCTAACAGGAAGACTGCAGGAATGAAAAACAACAGATGCCTATGTGTATATATATATATATTTATACAGGGATGCATGCCTATAAAATTGATGTAAAAAAAATGTAGATTAACTTCATTTAATATAAATACAAATTCAAGGTTTGCTTTCAGCAAACAGCAGGTAGGTAGGTCATCCTCAATATCTTTCAAAACTTATTTGAATTTTTCCAATTAGTCTTCAGCTGTTGAACGTTGTGCATTTGTGAAAACAAATGCAGAAATAATTTAAATGAACCAATAGAGATATTCTTTATATGCACATATATTATCATTCAAATCTTATTTTTATCTTTATGTTTTAGTCATGAGCCTGTTTAGGCTGTATATAATGGTGATTTTAATAGCCTCCACTTTGTTAAGACTAACAGGGACCCAAATACAATATAAAATGTAAAGATAATATTAAATTTCACATCACAGACTAACTTACTGTATACAGAAAACTTCCTCTAAGCAAACAAAGAAAAACTTATTAGTCAGGTTTTTTGCTTTTTAATAATTATTTTATAATAAATCACTTATTCAACATAAAGTATCCATTCATACACTAAATGTTGACCTTCTTCAGTATAACTGTTCTGATACTATGGACTCATTTAGTATTGTCTTCAAAATCAAAAATACTGTACAGATCTCATACATAATATATTAATTTTTTTGAGAGTGAGTGTAATTTGATTTCTTATAAAATTGGTAAAAACACAATAGGTTTTATTTTATGTAGACTGTACCAATTAGTGCATATCACAGGTTCTTATAGTAAGTATTTAATTCTAACAAATAATAATGTAATTTTTCTAATAAGTTAAGAATTATTTAATTATCCTTACGATACATTATACTACTGCGACACTTAAATGTCATAAGTTAAAAAGAAAGTGAACATTTTGTTTAATTAAAAATATATATATATATCATTGAAAAAAGTAAGTATTTTATATGATAGCATATTTAAATAACCATGGATAAACAAAAAAATATACATAAACATAAAAGTAGTGTAATATTTTTAAAATTTGAAGAAATCAGTAATAAACATTGTCAAAATTCTATTGATGATTTTGGTATCATTATGCAAAAGAGTTAAAGATAATTAATCTATGTTATTTAGTACAAATTATATATAATGTGTATTTAATATTTTACTATTTGTGTTATTGCTTATAATTTTTTTTTTTTTATTTACAACTATATGCTCCAATTAACTATTTAAATACACAGTTATTTGAAATATGTTTTATTTTTTATTATTTTACAAAGATTAAACATAAAATATTCCATTAAAATTATGAATACAACTATAAACAACTCCCTTTCAAGGTAAAGTATTAGAAATATTTCTTTCCAAGTTCAATTACAAAACTTTTGGAACTAATTAGCATTATTTTTTAACAGAATTAACCAATAGTTTTGTTGCTAGTGGCACCTGTCTTAAAAACGTTAGGAAACTTCTAAAGTGTAAAATTGAATAATATATTGCCCTATGTTATATTATAACATAATATAACCCTATAATTATAATATAACTATAATATAATTATAATATATTATAATATTGCCTTATGTTATGATATAACATAGGGCAATATATTATTCATTTCATATGTAGTTCTTGTAAATTTTGTCTATATGCTCATAAATTTCATTCGTTCAGGTAGATAGAGATCTGATTATTTTGTTCCTTTTGTCAAATCTGTTTTGTATTATTAATGTCTGTATATTAATCCTTTTCTTACTAGGCATTTGATTCAGTTGTTGCAAATAGTGCCTATATGTGTTTCTTAGATGAGTGTTGGTGTAATGTAATATTTAGTGCACTTGAAGTATAATTTGTTTACTTTTGGATTGCTTTGTTTTCCAGTGAATATTTTATTAGTATTCTGTAAGATCTTGTGTATTTTAAAGATACAAAAATGGGCTGTCGGTGCATTATTTGGTACTCATAAACAAGAATCATGTATATCAATATTTTATTAATTACTTGTATAAAGTAATTAACATAAAAATGTAAATTTATTCTTATATTTATATTAATGAATGTACAATCTTTCCTAAAAAGAATAACCACTTATCCTTAAAAGAAATAAATACAACCACTTCTATTAAACTAGACATCACAACATTCATCCTGTTCATAAATATGTGCTCAAATAATGTTTATTAACTCCTTCTGAATTTTGAATTATTTTGTAGTTTTTTTTTATTTATTTGATATCTTTTTTTTCTTTAAGATTATTTCATTGGTTTATATTTTATAATGTATTTTTTATGAAGCTCCAATCAAGGTTTTACCATGGTTTCCTTGGATCCATCCAGGCGCAGTCTGACTTCTTATTCATGAGGTAGCATATTGACCCATTCATTGTGTGATCTATATAGAGTATTATTATGTACTGATCAGATAAAAGTTGTATTTGTTTTTTTTATTGTTTTGAGAAGAATATTTTTTCCTTACTGCCTGATTCATATTGTATTCAGCAGCATCCATTGTTAGAGTACCAGTAGCTTGTTTCATCCGTGGGCCAGGCAGAAAATTGTTAATTAGAACCCTACAATAGAATGTTCGTAGAGAACAGTGTCAATTCTGTTTTCCAACAGAAGCTGTTATTAAAATTTAACTGGTTCAGTGGGGCTTTCTGTTACCAGCCTCAATCCATACTTTATATTACATAAAGATTATGATAATTTTCAGATGTGCTAAATTATTTCTTGTTACTTAACAGAATAAGATTCATTCTCCTTTGAACAAATTTATCTCTTGCTTACATAAGTTTAATTTCTTCCTGAAACAACCAAGCGCAATGCTTTATCATGTTATGTTATTCTTTATTTCATTTTGGGTACATTAGAAGATCTGTAAATAAAATTTTTTATCACCCTTAGTTTTAAACAAATTACGCTTCAAAAAAAAATCTAAGGGAAAATATAAATCTGTAAAATCTATAATTTTGCATGGCCATACCTGTGTTAGAATGATTTCGCTGATGCTTTTCTTTTATAAATAGTCTCAGGCACATTCTGAACTAATATCCAACAGTAATCGGTTAGCATGTTAGTATTCCATTTCCCCTTATAGCGGCTTTCCATCACCAAAATGTCTTGGTGAAAACATTCACATTGTTCATCACTTATGTTTCCGAGGTTGTCTGGGAAAGAATCTAGATTTGAGTAGAGGAAATGTATTTTCAAAGACATCTTACATCCCATAGCCCTGTGTGAAGTAAGAAGTTGATTAACAAATATCATGGTGATTGTCGGATAAAATATTTTTTTGGATTCAAATCATGAACTCATTTTTTTTGATTCGACTCATAAATAATATTTTTCCCATTTGGAGTTAAGTAGTCTCGCTTTTTCCTCACTCTTTGGTAACAATGTTTATCCACAGCTTGGCTGTCCCATTCGCAAAGAAAACACATACTTAGTATAGTCTAATTGCATGTCTAACAAAATAGCTGTAACTTTCAAATCACCACATATGTTTCAGCTATGTTTTTTATAATTTATTTTTTCAAGAATGTCTTTTATCACATTATGTCTCTTTCAAATTATACCATAAGTGATTGCTGTTGAAGAATATTTGTTAACATTTGTAGTAGAATCACTTTTAAACTATACTTGGACAAATCTATGAAAAGGTGCCAGTCCTCGAGTTTATGAACTTGTCCTAAATACAACATAAACCCATAAATATTTGTGCAATAAACCAAATTATTTTCATCAATAAAGTACTGAGAAAGATTTTTGTCGCCGTCAAAAGCCTAAAATGTTTGTATTTTTTTGAAGTAAATTCCAACTTTGTAGTCTTGATCCTAACAGTTCAGCTTGATTTTTTACTAACCAACTTGATTTTTTACCAACTTTGTAGTCTTGATCCTGAGAAAGTTTTTTTGTCGACTTCAAAGCCCAAGATTTTTGTATTTTTTTGAAGTAAATTCCAACTTTGTAGTCTTGATCCTAACAGTTCAGCTTGATTTTTTACTAAATTTAAATCCCTAACCAAGTAATTTAATTCATCTTGTGATATAAGATGTAGCTTATTGGAAGATAATTCAAACTCAACAGTGTTGGCAAAGTCTTCAGTGTACCTTTCATCCATTCTCTTAAAAATACAGTCTCAAAAATCATATTATGTGAGGAACCCCACATCTTATCCTGATCACCAATTTTACACTGAAATTACATATTATATCATTTTTTAATAAAGGTGTAATGTTTTTCCTTTTCCATTTGATTTTACGGTAAACTCACCACATACATAATAAAAGGCAACCATATCATTTACACAATTTTGAGGCATTATGTCACTACTGTTAACAAACTTAAAACATCAATAAGACTGAACAAAATTAATCCATTCCTTAATACAAAAAACAGTTGTGTTTTCAGCTACATGTTTTGATCTACTTATTTCATCCTACAATTTGCAGGATGCTACACACACATGCGGACACACACACACACACACACACATTCTTTAAAGCAATAAATATATAGGAAGAGAAATGAGTTTGTAAATTTAACAAAAGATAAATAATTTTTATTAAACATGTTATAGTGAATAATTTTCAACTTTATAATTGTATAAATATTTAAAATATATTTTGTATTGTATTTCTTCATGTACTTAATCAAGTATTTTTATTTTCTTATTGTTAATTTGTATTAATTCTTCTCTATATTCCAGATTTTTAACAAATTCCTAAAACATAAAGCCAAACATGTATTAATTTAAATTGTCATTAACACATAATATACATAATTATTAATTCTGTTTTTTTTTTTTTTGTTTTACTTGTATGATATCTCATTTGCAATTTGCATTTGATAAAAAAATTAATGGTCTAAGCCGAAACTGGGTGGGTACTGGTAATCTGATTTGAGCGATTAGAAAAAAAGAAAAAATTAGCACAACTATATTAAAAAAAAAATAAAATTATTTAAAATAATTTACAATGCAGCTGGAAGAAAATACTGACTAGAAATAAAGTTAATGCTCAAAATATTTCCACATTACAATTAGACATTGAGCAAATTGATAATATCTATTTTTTAGTAGTTTATTTACAGTGTAATATAATGTATAAATAAAAAAGAACCACATATGATTTTCTTCAATTAGCTGCAAGTTCTGATGTGGTAATTCATGTTCTTTTAATGATTAAAAATTAGCACACATTTGACAAGATATTTTTATCAATTCTGGTTTTAAATATGACTACTTGTTAAGTCCTACTGAGTTAAAGCATAATAAGTCAAAAGTGTTCCTTAAAATTCTCAAATCAATAAAAAATGGCCTAGAGTAAAATATGGTTTTTTAGACACCTTAGATACAATAGTAAGCATGTCAGAATAGAGAATATTTTAATTTAGAAAATTATAACAAACTTTCATAATCTATCTGTAGCTAACTTATTTTAATAAGTAAATTAAAAATTTACTAATGTTAACAAAGGAATAGTCGCTATAAAAAGTTCACCAACTCACCACGCTTTAAGGGCCCCTATCCACTTGTAACAGTACGGAGAATTTTGTATTTAATATAATTTATAAATTCATCAGAATTATATATATTGAGAGAACATTTTTATATTTAACATGATACTAATTATATATTGCATTGTATTTATTATAGGTTGCAGAAAAAAAGGACTTTCCAAAAACTTTTTAAAAGAAACGGGGTAAGAGATGGGATTAATTGTTTTATGTAATATTTTAGTTTTCTGAAATTATAAAATTGTTCTCTTGGAACATCTTTATTGGGAATGAAGATTTAATGTGAACTAAACTGTTGAAATACCTGACGGATAAATAAATCCAGGAACAATATTATCTTCATAAATCATTGCTGTCCAAATTTCACATGTACGGTAATTTAACAACCAGTTTTGCCTTATGATGAACTTAAAACTAAAATCAGCTGATTTCTAAAAAGTGAGTTTTAAGGCTCAACTTCCAGTAAATGCAATTACATGTCTGTGTACATTTGTTATTCAATTCAGTTGATTTTACGTTTCAGGAATGGTCACAATTAGGCAGTAAAATAAAATTCAAGACTGTAAATGTCATTAACTTCTATAAATATCATCCTTATTCCTTCTCTTAAGTAATAACTTATAGTGGTTTCAGAGGGCTGAATAGAAAAATTACGGTTTGATATAATTTTACTGGTATTTATGTAATTATTGCAATGTTTTAATAAGGCTAATTTTCATAAAAATATGTAAAAGTCCAGTGTGGAAATACAAAAATGTGTGTAAAATACTATGAAAATTTAAATGAGGAATTGTGGGATAGAACCACGATAACATAAATACTCAATTTACATTGTAGTGAGATTTAACGTGTAAATGTGTACATCTGGATATTTAAAAAACACCTTCATAACAAGCAAGCAAATAAAAATATAATGCGTTGAATACTTGCAAGGTTAGAATTATAATTCTTCATATTTGTATTACCTAACTACAACAGACTACTGGGCAACATTAGTTCACATAGGAGATTAAGCGACATAAAGGATTTAAATTTATGTACTTACTTTTTTCTTCTAAGGTGAGGGCCAACCACCTCACCTCGCAGTTCCCGCCCCTGTCCGCTTTTAATATTACTGAGAATTTGGTCAATACTCTCCTTCTGGTAAATAAACATTTTTCTGATAAAGGGTAGAAGGCGTATCGAGTCTGTCAGCTTGGTTTTTTCTGAAATATATATAACTGAAGGATTACAATTTGATTTAGATAATCTGTTACGTATAATATTTAAAAATTGATACAATGAGTTGATTGTGATAATACAATGTACGAGTAATAAAAATTCAGTGTATAGCCATGTGTAAGCACAAATATTTTGGTTTTTATTATTGCGGATAAAATAACGTCGTAAATTTTGGAATAATCTAATTTTACAAAATAATGTTTTTGAAGGATATTTTCACTAAACAATGTGAAAGCCCTGACTTGCCTTTGGAATCACAAATGAGGAATTAAGAGGGCAGAACCCGGATAACAGATTCTTAATTTAAAATATAGTGGGATGTACAACACATCACCCAAGCATATAAAATGACACACCTGACAAATAAGCAAGCAAATAAAAATATTGTGTGGAATAATTGCAAGCTTAAAATTATATTTCTTCTTATATGCAATATGCATTACTAACTACATTATACCACTGGGCAACATTAGTTTACACATAACATTATTCGACAAAGAATTCAAATTTGTGTACTTACTGCTTTTTTTTTTCTTTCTTGATTTTGCATATTTTTTTTTGTTTTTTTATTTTTTTTTTTTAGAACGAAGTACGAAGAATTTTGTCTGAAACATAAATTACAAATTCAACATTAATTAATAGAATGATAGAACGTTTTAATTGTTTGAAATGATACTTAAAATATGTTGCATTATTATATAGATTCAAGAACGAAAGAATTATTTTAAATTTCTACAAGCTTTTAACAGAAAACACGTAACAGATGGAATTATTCGTGGTCTTGTAATATTCTAACTCGCCGAGCTTATAAAATTGTTCTCTTGGAAGTTTTTATTGGGGATGAGGATTTAATGCGAACCAAACTGTTGAAATACCTAACAGGTAATACAAACAGAAGTATTATCTTCATAAATTACTGCTGTCTAAATTTCACTTGTACGGTAATTTAACGACCGAATTGGAGTAGTGAACTGAAAATCGAAAATCAGCCGATTTCTAAATAGTGAGTTGCAAGGCTCAACTGCTAGTAATCATAAAAAACATCCTTATTCCTTTCCGAAAGTAATATCTTACAGTGGAAACGGACGGATAAATAAAAAAAATATATGGTATGAGATAATTTTACTCGTTTTTAATTATTTGCAGTGAAATAGGACATATTATAGAAACTATCAGGAATGACCAGTTACTTTAAGGAAGTGGTTATAAATGTTATATTTTGAATGCTGTTAGTCGAGTACTGTTACAATAAATATTTAACATAAATTCATGCCAAGAAAGTCGCTTATATATGACAGTAAAGGGGTGCAGAAATATTGTACATTTTAAATACTAATTTAATTGTAGTATACTCCCCGACGGGGAGTCTTATTCTTTAAGACTTTGGGGGTTGGCATCCCCACGGCCCTGGCCTCTGCAGCTTTTCTTCTTACTTCACATTGAGCTGCAGAACACTTTACACTATACACATACTCTACATCAAGAACACTACAC
>JAAAKQ030264417.1:0-24509 GCA_010016005.3 Zanna intricata | reverse complement strand
AAAAAAAAATACAATAAAAATCAAAATATTAATAATAGTATGGATGAAAATTTGCATGCTTGAAAACTAGTTTACCTCATCACACAAAATTATATTTCCAACATATAATAATCCTTACTTTTAATCGAATTAAAGCAATACTAATAATGGGAAAAAATGGTTTTAAATTATTTTACATAGATTTGGAAGTAAAAAAGTAGATTTGGTGGTTTTTCACCTTACTGAAGAATTTAATTAAAGTAAATAATGATACACGTTTTTTTTTTATTTAATATTTTTAAACATTTTTAAAACTCATTTTGTTTCTTTGTTTTTATCTATTGTTAACTCTTGTGATCATCTACTCCAGGTAAACTGATCATGGGTAATAGATCTGTAAACATTTTTAGTAAGAATATTATTCACGGATGTAAAAAAAAGTTGTAGATTTTTATTATGTAAGTATATTCTCTTTTGATATTAAACACAGAAGTTTATTTACTAAAAGAATTATTAATTTCTTCAATTTTGTACAGCACACTCAATTACAAAACACAATATTAAACAATTGTATTGCACAATACAAGTGGTATCTGAAATAAGCCAATATAAAGAAGACAGATGTGTTTGACATTAACATAAGTTTATACAACATAATTTTAACTTAATATATATTTTAAGTTAATAACATAAGTTACATATTAACATAAGTATGGGATGTTTTTGTCCATAAAAATGATATATACTATTAAATTTTTAATACCAATCTGGGCCAAACATAAATAAGTTTTTCAATCACTTCTGTGATTACTGCTCACTCTGAGGCCAGCTCTCAGTCAGTATCTTGAGTTAAAAAATATAACTTAAAATACAGTCTAAACATTTCATTAACTGTTTGGTAATTGTTTTTTTCAATATGTCTGGGTCTTAATGATGCTTTTCTTGACGTAATTAGTAGAATGTTGGGTTTGTTAATGTCTGTGAATTTAAAATTTGCATATATTAAGTCGCCAGCAAATACTCTGATAATATAGTTATAAAGTGCTAATAAATTTTCATAACTTGTATGCTACTTGTCTGATGTAACACACAGTGTGATTTAATTTATTATAATCATAGGGCAATGTGTTAGTTTAATGATTGTATTCTACGAGCGATTGTTCAATTCATTTTGTTTCTTATTGTAAAAACTAAATGGTCCCTTGCTTTTCAAAACTAAAAAGTTTTAAAAATGGTCCCTGCTTTTTTAAAAGCTATTTTCTACAGTTTATATTTTGTATAAGAGTGATCAAAGTTAAAATAATATTATATTAACCTGAATTCTAACTTCACTCTTACATTTTATTTTAATCATAAAAAATAATCAAATCATTGTCAGAATCCAAATACAAAAATTTGCATGAGGCTTAAAAAAGGGATTAATCTGAAATCTATTTAGTACTACACACTTTCTCTTTCATTCACCATAATGCGTCCTGATTCTACAGTTGAAGGGAATTCAAATTTTATAAGGAGTACCACTTAGGTCTAATACATTTACCAAAACATTTTTATACTTAAAGGGTAAAATTACAAATTCTATTTACATTCTTCCATTTACTAAATAAATAGAAACTGTACTCTGAATTGGCAAAATTTTAAATGGTAAACTGGAAGGAAGGAGTAAAACAGTGTTCAATCCAGTTAAACCAATTTCTTCACATTTCTAACTTTTTGAGAAATTATCATAAATTAAAATATTTAAGATATACATCAAATTATATTACCTCAAAAGTGAAAATAGACAAAACCTTTTTTTAAGTAATAAATAGAATAACCAATAATATATTAAATAGTCAAGTTTTGCAGGTTTTGGTTAATGGCATATTTTGTTTTATGCATTTTTCAACATTTTCTTAAGTAACAAGGTATAGTAGTTTCATGTAAGGATTATCTTAACTGCCAGAACAACTGACACTGGAGTCTAGGGAACTTTCATTTTTCCACAAGACTACAGTATATTGAAAAAAAAAAATCAGTTTGGTTACTCTAACATATGGAAGACACTTCTGTGAAGTCATCTGACTCTGGCCCCTAACCCAGATTGGAAGGTCCTATCAGTAGCTAAGCTACTGTCAGCATAGCTCTCAGAGTCAGTGGAGCACACAAGCCCCACTATTATCAAGATCCTTTACTTCCTAAGTGTGAGTTGAAAAAATACTGAACAATAAATTGTACTACAAAAAAAAGACAAGTTTCTTAGCTCTTTACTCCAGAGAACAAAGAAATATATGCAAATTTTTTTTCTTTTCTTTATATTTTATGATGCAATATTTAATTATTTCATAGAATAACAATGAAAAGACAGAAATATTTACAAATTTGATTTTGAATTTCTACGTGGAAATATAAACCCCTCCTTTAAAAGTTTTTTCTTTTTTAAGTAATCACTGTGAATTCTATCAAATGAAGATCCAAGCTGAAGCATATAATAATGTAATGTTAATTGTAGGATAAACATTTATATGTACATTATGCTGCCAAGTAAATTTAGACAAAGTAAAATAAATTTCTTTGAGTAGATTTTAAGTATCCTATATTTTTAATTAACAATTTCTTAGAAAAAAAGCCTTTGAAAGATGAGAATACTATTTGCACTCATTCAAAAATAAATACTTCTTTTTAAACAAGAGATGAGAAGCAATAAAATTCCAGTATTAAAATCTTTTTCTAGTTCAAATTGCCAAATTTAATATGTTAGACTTGGAAATTTGATCTATTATCTTTTTATGAAACTATACATACTAACAGTTCAGGTTTTAATTAATCATGTTCCATAAAAAAATTATTTATTATTGTAAAATAATAACATAACAATATCTGAATAAAATATATGAGAAAGGAATTTTTAATTTTCCAAGTGAAATCTTTTTTTGGCTCATTGTGATGAACACTTTTGTGTTAGAATTTTGCATGGAGAAAAGAATAGTTGACTCGTAATCAAAAATTGTCATGAGATGCTAAGCATATATATAGGAGAAAAGACATGGAGTGAATTTATACATATATGCGTATAATATAAATAGAATGAGAGGTGGGAGAAAAAACATTGATGATCCATTGGTGATTCCCAATAAACTTCTCTTTCTTTCTGTATACTTACACATATGTACATATATGTTTACATCAATATATAGTAAAGAAAGATGTTGATTCCACTTCTCTTTCTTTCTCCTACTCTTTTTTCTCTTTCTGTATAACAGTATACAGTACAGAAAAAGTGATGTAGTCATTCAGATGTTGCTTTGAAGATATGGTTTTGTATACCTATATGTATTGAAGTGTTTGTTAAGTTATTTATATAAAATTAATTTTAAAATAATTGTTTAAATTTAATGTAAAAATAACATAGCAAAATATTAGTGAAGAATAAAGAAAAAAATAGGTAGTATATTAAAAATATTAATCAAAAAATGTATACATACACATATATATATATGTGTACATATATAAAATTTTTATTTATTATTTAAATCATAAATTTAAAGCATATGAATGTATGTATATACAAAATGTATATTATACATAAATGTATTAGCGGCATGCATATAATTATAAAATAATGTCACATGTACATATACCTTTGAATATCTAGTACACAATACTGTAGAGGTAGTATTCTCTTCCTCAGTTAAAGCTCTCTTTCTTTCTATCTCTCAATCTTTATCTCTTTCTCCATTTTTTCTCAACATTCAAACATTTTACATAGTTGCACGCGTAATTCAAAATAAATATATATCCATTTAATAGGTAAGAAAATATATCAGGGTTAAAAAATGCTTATTAGGGGGAAAATGTATAAATATATATACCCATAGTATATGCAACTCGGGAGTTAAAAAAATGAATTAAAATTCATAAATATTATGTTATATGGAAGTTAAAAAAGAATGCCAAACAATCTCAAAAATATCGTATGCCATTCAGGAGGAAATAAAGAATCACATAATTATATAAATATATATACTTTTAGTATACGCAATCTGGGAATTACAAATATTATGCGCAATCGGGGAGATAAAAAAGAATGACAAATTAATGCATATACATTCACAGTATATGCTAATAGGAAGTTAAAAACAAATTCCAAAATTATATAAATATGAACACTTACTGTAGTATTAAATTTATAAATATTTATGCAATGCATTGAAAAATGTTCCATTTAATTTTTAAAATGTAAATGTTTTCTAATATTTATTTAATAAATAAAACCGAATTAATTTTTATTATCAAATTATTTAATTAACCATTACATTACATTATAAATAGATTTCTTAAGTAGTCTAGTAGTCCTTTTAAATGAATAATCACATATATTAGAATCAGCAATAGAATAAAATATAATTATTAACCAATGATTGATCAGTACTCATTATTTTAAGTTTTCACTTCTGTTGTCCAGTCCTGCGACTGGCTACTATTTTTTTTAAACAAGAGACGGGAAGCGAATGTGTTAAACTCTTTTTCAAGTTCAGAAATTTAATACGTTCGATTTCAAATTTTGATCTTTTATCTTTATATGAAACTATACATTTTAATTTTCTTAAAAAAAAAAAAAAAAATCTGTAGTGTTCAGGTTTTAATTAATCATTATCCACAAAATATTATCATTGTAAAATAATAATTGTAACAATAGCTGAATAAAATGTATGAGAAAGGAATTTTTCATTTCCTTTTACCTAATAGATTTGTAAATTAATATTTTACTAATACAAATAATATAATTTAAATAAAAAAATACTATTAAAGAACACTGTTTATTTGGTTCTGTAAATGAGTGATGAAATCAGATGTTAGTATGTGTTGTTACTGACCTCATAAACCAAGCTTATCTTTAAATTAAGAGATGATCCATTTTAAAGTTAATTGTAACAAAAACTATAATACTTACAAAAAAAACTTTTTTTTTTCTGTTAGTCTAGTAAGAAATTTAATGTTATAGTGCTTAGAAATGACTTAATTTACCACTATTTAAAAACATATTCCTTACAAATTTTAATTATGTAATATTTTAGACATTCAAAATCTAATGCAATCTATTGTATTGTTCAGTAGCACGGCAAGAGTATTAAAAATTATGAGTAATTACAGTAAACCTACATTATTCAGTGAAGGTGGATCATCATCATCATCATCATCATCGCTAATTTCAAAATCAGATGTATCTTCTTCATCTTCATCATCTTCATCATCATCATCATCATCATCTTCAACTTCCATAGAAACATTCTTTTTTATGTCAGAAGTAGCTTGTTGGTTTTTCTTTTTGTTCCTTTTTCGTTTCTTTTTAACAACTGTAACTGTACCATCGGCATTGACTTTTACTGTAGCATCATCAACAGTACTTAGTTCACCAAAGACAGGCTCAGCCATTCTTGGTCTAACAGGTTTCATAACAGGTGTTTCAATATCATTTGGTGACACTGCAACATTAAAGATTAATTTACAAAATATCCAAAATAACATTTTCGTTTTTCGTTCTTGAAAAAAAAAAAAATTTTTTTTTTGTTAAATTTGGAACATGTCCATTCTTGTAGGCCTAACTGCCTAAATATAGAAAATAATGATCAACATTATTATAATTTTATATTATAATCACTAAATGTTAAATAATGTAACTGTTAAATAATATGAATAAAAAATTTAGTTAAAAAAAAAACTAATTATATTATAACTCCTGCGACTTCAGTATGTTATTTTTTTTACTGCACTTTGGAATATAAAGCATGCAAGATGAAGAGAAAGTGAAATCAATGTTAATGCATTTTTAAAAGATCTGTTAATGATAAAAGAAACCCTTTAAGCAGCATTTTTTCATAACCAATTCATTGTTGGCCTTACAATGTATTATATAATATAACTCCTGCGACTTCAGTATGTTATTTTTTTTACTGCACTTTGGAATATAAAGCATGCAAGATGAAGAGAAAGTGAAATCAATGTTAATGCATTTTTAAAAGATCTGTTAATGATAAAAGAAACCCTTTAAGCAGCATTTTTTCATAACCAATTGATTGTTGGCCTTACAATGTATTGTTAGCTTATTGTTTACAAGTTAAAATCAGTTTTTGTAATTTTTTCTTCAGAAAACATAGATAACCAATGCTGATACTTTGTAATCTAACCTTGATTTCTAACAAATTATAGAATATTCCTTTATCCATATCTTTAAACAATTGGTAAGAAAGCGCAATTTTTACATTATCAGAAAAGCAATTAGTTTCATTCTTGCAAAAACAAGTCATTTTGGGATCTAATAATTCTGAGTGTATAAGATTCTGGATGTTTATACGATTCTAGCCAAGCAATTAGCTAAATATCAATATATAACAAACATGAGATGCAATAAAAACAACATGAACCCTAAAGAAGAGATTGTAATATGACTACTTATAATAAACACAGCCTCGTTAGATTTTTTTTTTTTTTTAATTAATCACATGTGGACTGGTTGCCATGTAAAACCTGCAAAGGTTCTGTATACTTTATAACGTGACGTAAATAGAAGATATGGTACAAAATATTATGAAACATGTAATGAACTATTTTAAATTACTGTCAAGAGATAATAATATAAATATACCATTTGATAAGTATACTGGAAAAGCAGCACTCTTTGCAGTCTTAATGCTAAGTAAACGTACATTTTTCCAACCACCAGGAAATTTTTTAACACTGATTGCATCTGCTACTGCTTTTATATTTTCAGCAATTTGTATAGCTGGAAAACTTGTATTCCCAATCTGAAAATTATAAGCATAAAAAAACAATAAAGAGATTCAGTCTGAACAGACATCAGTAGGTAACATTTATTGTATGCAATAGCACTAGTCTGTAAATATTAATTAAAAAAAAAAGAAATAAACAAATAATACTTTCTCAATATTCTTCACACTATTACTTATTTATTAATTCAAAAATGTGCTAAGTTTTTCAAGTTTTTAAATATAGGTTCCTTTTGTAGTGTGTAAATGGCAGAAATATTTATTGATTCTAATTTTATGATGTTTTATTTTTTATTATTAATAAAATTGCTTGCTTTTTTCTTTTTTTAAATTACAAACATATTATAAAATAATATTTTCTCAATTCTTTAAAGTTTAATTTATTATTTTCGATCCATTTTTCATAGATATTAATATGCGAGTGAGAATTTAAACTTAATGAAGTACTGTAATTCATAATTAATTTATAAAATAAATTTTTTATGACAAATTTATTCCTAGGGGTAAAAAACGTTTTTATGAACTCTATTAAAAAAAAAATAAAAGAAAATGAAAATGTACGGCCCAAATACTTTAAATTAGGATAAGTTAAAAAGAAAATGGTTGAATGACTATAGCCTTCGTTTCTTCTATTATTCTCTGCTTGAAAAACCTTCCTAACACTAATAAATGGGTCACCAATATATTATAGACAGTTTGTAAGACAGATATAATATATAAATATATTTTAACATATATAGTTTTCGTTTAAGTTATAGAAGAAAATGAATCCAAATTTTTAGCAAAGGACTTTAAACGATGATGTAACTGATAAAAAATAAGAGGAAATCTGGGATTATTGAAAAGTATTCTTATATAAAAATAAACAAAATTAAAAACTATACCTGAATCTGATGTCTATGAATTAAAAATAGATTATATGAATGATTGCTAAAATAATTTAAATAATGAATTAAAAAACTACTGAATCACCATGAGATCTGCAATAATCGAAAAAAGCAATTTCTTACTTTATGAACAGTATGACTAATTCTAATAAAATAAACATTTTTGCAATCAACTCATGAAGATGTTACCAAAGGTGAAATTATATGTACTGAGAAATGAAAAATAGCTTATCCTATATTTATACAAGTAAATAAAAAATTTTATGTATCATGTGACTTGAATGTAATGTGACCATGTTATGTACCATGTTTCTTGAATGTATGTAACTTTTTTTTGCACACAATTAATGAAAAATAAAATAAATACAGTTTTTTAAACTTATTAGTTTCATTTTGCCATATGTTACATAGTTTTTCTCTGGAGAAAAACGGTAAACTACAGTTGATCGAATCAATTTAAATATATTGGGTTACACTAATCTAATTAATTAAATTAACTTTTTCCTTACAAACGCCTTAACATATTTATTCCTGAAGTAAAAAACTTAATCTGATTGTATGATCCAAATACTTTAAACTAGGATGAGATAAACAAAAATGATGGTTGAATGATTATAGGTTGGCTTCTTCCATTATTCCCTGCTTGAAAAACTCTCAACACTCAAAAATCTCTTAACATGTGGTCTTAGTCCATTATTGAACTATCTTTTTTTAAATTATAGAACAGATAATATAACTAATATACTGAAGGTACAAAGTTCAAATCACACAATCTTTTTTCTCCAGTTTTATATCTACAGACAGGAAAAAATGTTAAAAAACCAAATGGTTTCTTATGTTTATTGAAATCCATTCTAAATTAGAAATTAAAGATTTGGTTGAACTTCAAGATAAAACATGAAAATACTTTAAAAATCATTAAATAGTAAACAACTTACTCTCCATAATGAAACTTTTTTCTTCTAAAGTTATTATACATGTAACATCTTTACAGGAATGTCTGTTAGCAAACGTGCAGATCTTCAAAAAGAGAAAATAACCCAAAGTGTGTTCAAATAACATTTAATCAATGTTGTCTTTGTTTAATATGGTGTTATTGTTAAATTACATACATTATTATACAAAGCGGATTGATATCTTAGTTTTTTTCATAGATCATGTAAAAATTGGATATTGTGGTAATAACTTTTATGTTTGTTCTTTTTTCAATGAGATGATTTGCAGAAATTGATTTTACTGTGTGAAATGCCAGTGTATATGTCCCTTGTATCTGTGAGAAATCTGACATATTATGTTATTACTCTTTGATTGCTGTGGCAATGAATTTGCTTTGTAATTTTATATTTGGAGTTCTCCAGTTTTATTTTGGTAGCAATTTTAAAACTTAATAAAAGTTTATTAAACATTTTTAATAAAAGTTTATTAAACTTTTATAAAGAAATTATATTTCAGAATAAAATGCTGTTAGATGTGAGAAATATAATTATCTTATTTCCTTTGTACAGTACTAATGCTTTCATAAATCTAGTGATGACAATTTAATATTCATGATACTTTAAATATTTTAATATACTTACAATACAAGAAAACATATCTTGATGCTGAGTAATTTTCATACATGTTTTAGAAAGAGCTTTGTCAATATGCTTCTTTAAATCATTTCGATTAAGATCAACACACACCGGTAATCTTGCAAAAATAAAAATCCAAACAGATTAAAATCTTATAATTACTAACAAAAATAATAATAAAATTTATATAAGTTAGCTATTTATGATTACCTGGCGTAAAAATGTTCAACAAAAATTTCAAGCTACCTTTATTTAAAAAATGTTCACGGCAAGACAAAATACGTCTATTCAGAAAATAACCACACATTTTTAATTATAAGTGAACGGAGATATTTAGCATTGTGCAGTTGGAGCAATGCGTTTTGCACAACCTCCTCTGTAACCAAATGTTCTTGGACTGTTGATATCTCGTTTAGCTTTCATGTTACTGTAAATGTTAGTAGAAATTTTTGTAATGTGCCAATTTATGTACAATATGTGTATTAATGATCCAATATTAAATTTTAAAGATGGGAGTATTTTGAAGGGGACAAGGAACAATAATCTGTAAAATTAATGAAATCTGAGCAATGACTATAATAATTTAAAATTATTTGAAGTATTAAGGTGTCATTATATTTGCAATAAAAACAAATTAGATAAAAGAGAATTAATTAAAATAATATAATATTGCCAATAATGTGGCGGCCATCTAAAAATTTGGAAATGACTACGATTATTTTCTAATGAATTTTTCTTTATTGTAATCATACTTTATTTGATTAGGTCTTTGACTTAACCAGGTAAGCACTTCAGTCATTAGACTTGCTAGCAGCCCCAAACAGAATCCCTCTGCCTGGTCAGTCTACAGGCACCTCCATTAACAAGAATATACTGTCACTCAGATCCTGGCATCTTCAGTACACATGTTATCAGAGTCTGACCAACAGAACCAAAAATGTAAAAAAAGAATAAGAAAGAAATAAGTGGAATTGTTTGCTTACATGGAAGTATTTGAATAAACTATAAATTTTCATCCTGACTCTAATTAGAGGTAAAAATGTCTGTTTAAACATGAAACATAATTTTCATCCTGAAAAATCATAAAATGCACCTAGTTTTTTGCATTTTGAGAAAAAACTGGAGTTATGTCGCTGACAATACAACAATGGACAGAAACACCGCTGACTAGGATTTCCAAAATGTGACTGGAAACTTAAGCAGGAAATTCAAATTAATTTGATACAAAGAACAAATAAGTTACAAGGTGTGTTTTAAAAAGTGTTGTTTTGAAATCAAGCTGATGCAGATGCAGCGCTGCGGTCGATGACTTGCGCATGCGCATTGTGTACCTACAACTGTTGGCAAGCCACAGACAACATTATGGCCAAAATTGATCGTGTTTACATTTACTTTTGTGTATTTAAAATGCCTCTGCCAATTGAGAATCCCGCCAACTGTGAAATACGTGCTGTTATTCATTTTCTGTGTGCTAAAGGGGAAAAACCAGTTGAAATTCACAGTCAGATTTGTGAAGTTTATGGACAAAACATAATGAGTGTTGGAATGGTACGGAAATGGGTTAGAGCTTTTAGGGATGGCAGAACGAACATTCATGACGAGGAATGTAGTGGGTGACCTTCAGTGATCATTGAAGATTTGGTGCAAAAGTCGATGAAAAAATTAAAGAAAACTGATGCTTCACAATTTCTTCATTATCACTGGAATTCTCTCAAGTTTCAAAAAGCGTTATTTACAAAATTGTTAGTGAACGGTTAAAGTAAAATTGTCTCACGATGGGTACCAAAAATGTTGACAGAGGTGTACAAAAACAAACGTTTAGGCAGTGCCTTGACTTTTCTTGAGGATTGTAAAGCTGAAGGTGATGATTTTCTAAGCAAAATTATCACAGGCTATAAAACATGGGTGGCCTATGTTACACATGAAACAAAACAACAATCCATGGAATGGCGGCATTCATCATCGCCCAAGAATTTGAAGTTTCAACTCAACGGACTTGAACAATTTCAACTTGGAAAATCATGTGTACCGTGTTTTGGAACAGAAAGGGAGTGTTGCTTGTGGATATTTTGCCTCGTGGTGACACAGTAAATGCTCAATCATATTGTGAGACCTTAAGAAACCAGCGTCATGCAGTTCAAACAAAAGGAGCGGCATGTTGAGCAAAGGGATCATATTGCTGCATGACAACGCTCGACCACATGTGGCCAATCTGACACAAGATCTTATCCCATCATTTGGCTGGGAACAATTTGATCACCCTCCGTATAGCCCCGATCTAGCGCCCAGTGACTATCATGTGTTTCTGCACCTAAAGAAGTATCTCGGAGTTTAACGCTATGATGTGATGATAGCCTAAAAACGGCTGTGTTCAGTGGCTGTTAAATCAGGCGGCAAACTTTTATGACAATGGAATACAAAAGCTTGTGGTTCGGTATGATAGGTGCCTTAATACTGAAGGCAACTATGTAGAAAAGTAGATTAAGATACTGGCTTTCAAGTAAAAATAAAATAATTATGAAAAGTCTCTCTGTTTTTTTAAATTTCAAAATGGTACTTACTTTAAAAACAAGCCTCGTACACAAATGGCATTGGACAAGAATTAATGTATTAAAAAAAAATATGGAAAATAGAAAAAATATTATGGCAGAATATTGATAACAAAGAAAAAAAAAATGACTGAAAAAATTAGTGAGCAAATACATATAAAAAGTGTAGGTATTACGTCATCAAAAGCTCACAGAAACTTATTTAGAATCAGTTGGGTCAAAACATAATTTGCAGCACAACAAACCAACTTTTTCATTAAGAATTTCAGTTCAATACCTATAAGAAAAACTGACTGGCATTAAATATGAATATGATCCTGCTTTACCAACCCACTGATCCAGACAACAGTAACTTAATAGATCTAAGATTTCTAAATATGATTAAGCATAGTATTGATGCGTATAAAAACATCCTACTGGTCACCTTAGAAGAAGCATTTTCAAGTACACAAACACGTTGTGCAGTTCTTTTTATATTATGCAAACAAATTTTGCAAACAATTTTTGGTTTATTTTTTGTTACAAATAACAGTAACAGGGAAATCATAAAATGACTGAGCAAAAAACCTTTGTCCAGCAATGGCATATTGATTGTTTGATGACAAAAATACTTACTTTCGTCCCAATATGAAGGGTTTTCCTAAATGTTTTGCTAATAATTTAGATAATCTGTTATCTGCAAGAAAGTAGTCATACGCATTGCACAATTTTCTACGCATTTCATACTGCTTATATTCCATTGCTACCTGATGAAATGTCAATATCTGCAAAAAATAATAACTTATATAAAAATAAAAGATAAACAAAAGACACAACATTGTACAAGATATATTTTTATTTAAGTTAAAATAATATTTTGGTAAACTTTTAAATTTTGTTAAAACTCAACAGTTTGTTCAGGTTTTAAACTTTTGAGTTGGCTATCATACTTAAAATGATAGCCAACTCTCACCAAATGATAGATTTTGACACTCACCAAAATGTTGGTGAGTATCTTTGTATAACGAACAACCTTGTATAAATTATAAAGTAATGATGCAAAACATTTTTTTTTCAACATTTTTGTTGCCCAGTTTTTTTGTGTAGGTCCATAAAAAAGAAAAAAAGTTGACTTTAAATATATCCATTAGTGTATTTTCTAAAAATTTGAAAAAAATTTTTTTGTTTTTTAATGTGTTGTACATGTGATACATTTCGTAATGGGATTGAAATGGGATCATGTTAAAAAATAATTTTGTAATAATTAGCTACAGCAGAATATTCCAATGTGATACATTTGATACATTTCGTAATGGGATTGAAATGGGATCATGTTAAAAAATAATTTTGTAATAATTAGCTACAGCAGAATATTCCAATGGTTCTTCCTATGTGGCAACTGCTAATTGAGATTCAACGAATGAAAACCCTCCCCCTTCCAGTCTTCAAGACTGGGTCGCTTGATGAGACAGAACAGTAGCATGTTATAACATGCACAACTCTTAGTGCCACCAAAAGAATGTTTCATCCTGTTGAGACAAGTAAATATTCAATCTGGATCATCTCTTGGAACAGAAGGTTCCGTGGTGTAGTCCTCAATCTGCTTCTGATTATGAATTTCAACAATTAGATCCTTTGTGTTCCCCAGAAAAAGATGAAGCTATAAATGCTCTACAAAAGTCTGATTTTTTTAAATGAATCACCTATTCAGAAAAAATGAATATATGAGAGAAAATACCCTCAGGAAACGCTTAAGAAAGCAGCAGTAACATTCAAAAACAAAATATGGAACATGGATTCAGATTCTGAACAAGATGCTACTCCTCTTTCCTCTAACTGTTGTGAAATTTTGAATCAACTGAAGGAAAAAATTAATACCATTACACAAAGTAACTGATCTGTACAAGCAAGGGAAAAGTTAAAAGATGCCTGGAAAAAATATTTTATTCTCGTTAAGATAAATGGAAGACGAAGTTCAGAAAAAATTGATTCTGAGTAATCTCCATGAAGCTTCTGCATTGTTTAAATGGAGGTATCCATTGCTGAAAACAGGATTTTCAAAGTTCTGTAAACTCAGGCCTAAGCAATGCATTCTTGCATGTGCCAGTGGAACCCACAGTGTTTGTGTATGTACAATGCACCAAAACGCAAAACTTGTTATGGTTATGCATTATAGAATGAAAGAACTGATAGAAGGTGAGAGACCAATTAAGTCTTACAAAGATATTATGAGGTATGTAGTGTTTACTAATCCAACTGAAGCTTACTACTTTGAAAATTGCAAAAATTGTCCTGGGATTGAAGAAGTCAAGGGAAAGATTGAGGAAGCTTTCAAGCTCAACTATATTGAAAACATCACCTATACATGGTGGATGAAAGTTGAAAAAGAACATTTCTTGAAACATTAGTCAAACCTACTGAAGAATTCATCAGTATACATTTTGAAAAACTTCCAAAACTTCTTCAACACTAATTTCTCACATTACCTCACTCATCTGAAGCAATCTGAAAGAAAGTGAGTATCTTGTAATCTGTTACTTTGCTGAGAACTATTCATTCATTCTCCAGGATGCAGCACACGGTTTCCACTGGAACAATGCACAGGCAACAGTTCACTCCTGCACAATCTATTTCCAAGATCCAACAACAAAAATATTGATGCATACATTTCTTGTCATAATTTCTCTTATGACACAATAGCCATGCAGTTTTTACAAAAATGTTAAATTGTTTTCATGCAGTCTCATTTTCCCATAAAACCAAGTCTGATCTATTACTACAGTGACGGTACTGCTTCTCAGTACAAAAACAGGCTCAATTTTCTCAACCTCTGTTACCATGAATCAGAATTTGGGATCAAAGCATAGTGGCATTTCTTTGTTACATATGGCTGAAGTGCATGTGATGATGTTAAAAGAGTTGACTGTTAACTCATCAAGAGTTAAAAGAGGGACTGTTAAAAGACTTGCAGTTAGAGCAAGTCTTCATCAAATGAACTGCAATGACCTAATCACGACTCCATGATAGTTGTGTGACTGGGCAAATGGACACATTGAGTCAATACTTTCCATTACAGTATAATTCAACAGCATAAATGAGAAGAAGAGGCTTTGAAGAGTAGGACAATGACAGCAAGAACTATACCAGATACTCAGAAACTCCACTCTTTTATTACGCTAAACTTGAATCAGGGGCAAGTGAGGGTGTTTTCATTTCGAAGAACTCAACAGGAGCAAGCACAACAAATATTGAGAATGATCATGAATTCACAGAAATGGTTGGGTTCTTGATCATCAAATAAGATGAACACTGTAGGTTGGGGTGTGTTTAAATTCAAATGAGGAAAATCAGTGAAGATAAAGTTCTTACATCCACGTGGATCTTCACCTTCCTTCCACTACCTAGACTGTAAGGATCTTGTTTATGTACATTAAATAATATACATAATTGAGGATGTTCTTATTGTACATAAGAATGATGTTATTTTAAAAATAGATCCCAGGGTAAATCCATCAGGAAAAGTTTACAACATCTAAAAGCATTAAGTGGACGATACTAACCAGAAGTTGCAAAAAGAAGTATATAATATGTTAATTCTTCTGTAAATATATTTAGAAGCTATACGAATTGCAGTTAAGTGGTAAGTAGATACAAGCTCATTATTTTATTTCACCAAGATCACACTGCATTCCTGTTATGACATATTTACCACATGTACAATGCATTAGGAAGCAAAGAAATATTTTTTTAAATTAAAAAAAAATACACGGACATATTCAAGGTCAAATAAATTTTGTGGTTGCCTTAAAACTATTAATATCACAAAATCTTGCCAAGTGATATAACACATGAAAGCCCATTCCAAGAGCTTTAGAATGACACCAAATTGGAGCTCTCGAGCTCTTATAGGAGCAGAGAAACTTCATCTTTTTGTAATTATTTGAACCTTGCTTTTTACAATTTTTTCACTTTTTATAGAGTCCTACAAAAAAACTGAGTGGCTGAAAAAAAATTTTTTGCATCACTTTATAGATATGACCAATATACTGTGATTTTTTTGGGGGGAAATTGGTAATGGTCAAGTAGTTGAGGCTTTTTTTTTTTTTTAGGTGAACAACACTAAGGTGTCATTATTGCCCGGATAAAATAGCAATTGGTAATTTAAAAAATATTAAAAACACTAAAATTAAAACAAACAAAAATTAAATTAAAATGTTAAAATCTAAAAGTAGATTAAAATAAAATAAAACTTAAAGGTAACATAACATATAAGAGATATTTTTAAAACTTAAAACTAATATCTGGTAAATCTTACAACTAATATCACAAATAAACTAAGTTAAAAATTTAAACTAAAAACAGGTAAATCTTAGAACTAATATCACAGTTATACTTCAAAAAATCAAATGAAAAAAAAAACAAAGTAATGTAAAAAATCCATAACAGGTGTAAAAGGCCCCTTAACGGATAACAAAAGAAATAAAAAACAATAAATATTTTAAATTTCATTAAAAATATTTATATGTCACAGGAATCTCAGAACCCTATCTATCACTGTATCATTGTTTTTCAGAATATGGTGAATATTGTCAGGGAATTTAAATTTGCGATTTAAAGCCGCGTAACAAATGCAATCTGTCAAGATATGACACACAGTTAGTCAGCAGTTACAACTAATACAGTGTGGTGCATTTTCTCCTGACATAAGGTAACCATGGGTAACCCTTGTATGCCCTATCCGCAATCGACAGAGTACAACTTCCTTACGATGAATATTTCTGTTTGAGGAGTCCCACGGCAACACAGTATCTTTAATATGCCGCAGTTTGTTATCAACTGTAGCAGTCCAGCCATCTTGCCACTTCACGCGAAGAGTGAGATTTATATAGTCTGTAAAGTCGCATGTAGTAAAAGATGGTTGACTACATGTGTCCTTAGCTGCGGCATCTGCACGTTTATTTCCTGGAATCCCCACATGGCTGGGGATCCAGCAGAAACTCACTTGTGTATTGTAATGATTCAACTCAGTGATTGCGTTATAGATTTCTATGATGATAGGGTGTTTTGAGTAGAAGTTTTCTAGGGCTTGGAAGGCACTGTACGAGTCGCTACAAGTAAGAATATTTTCGATAGATAGGGTTAATGATATTAAGAGCCTTATTTATTGCATATAATTCACCAGTAAATACACTTGTGATACCAGGCAGACCAAACATATATGTTCTATCATTGACTATAAATGCACAACCTACGGTATATCTTGCTTTGATCCATTAGTGTACATTATGCATCTGCGTTTGTCTAGGATAGGATATGTTGAAACATTTGCCAAAAGACAATATGTGACATTGTTTATTCTAAGTCATTAGGTAAATATGAAATTTAGAAGGTTGATTCTTCATGGAGGTTAAGAGCACAGATATGTTGGAAAAATGGAAGGGTGCAACATTTATAAGGTGCAGTAGACGATGGGTACAGACTCCTATAGGAGCAGTACAACGTGAATGGTTTTCATATTTGCCTAAATTAGGATTCCCAAGAACCGAGTTAAATGCAGAATGATTTGGCTGTCCTTTGAGATGGACAAAGTAAGATATTAAAAGTTGGTCCCATTTGTCCCAAAGTGATGGCTCACCGCAGTCAACAGGCAAGCTTACGACAGGGCTTGACTTAAAGGTTCCTGTGGCAACCCAAAGGAAAGAATGATGTACAGCATCCAGCAATTTAAGTACGGTATGACGCGCTGAAGAGTTGGTGACACAACCATAATCTAAATGGGAACAAACTAAGGAAAAATAAAAGCATATCATAATTGACCGATCGGCTCCCCAATTTGTGTTGATGAGGACTTGAAGCATATCTAAAAGTTTAAAACATTTTATTTTTAATTCTTTGATGTTATTTCACCCACGTAAGGCAGCTAGGCTATCAAAAACTAATCCTAGGAATCTGATATCAGGAGAGACAGTAATCAGTTCTCTGTTTAGAAATATTTGCGGAATGGAAGGGTCCCGGAGCAGAGAAAATTAAATGTGTAGTATTTTCTGGTGGAAAATGGGTCTAAAGGTAAGCCTTAGACCAAGCTTCAAGGCGAGATATTGTATTCTGTAGTAATCTCTCTGCTGTGGCTGTTGAACAGGATGCAATATGTATAGCAAAATCAACAAATAATGAACATGAAATTGGTGGTTGTACACATTCAGTAATATTGTTGATGGCTATAGAAAATAAGGTAGCACTCAAGACACTTCCTTGAGGCACTCCATTCTCCAAGATGATGCTACCTGATAGAGAATCACCAACCCTAGCACAGAATGTTCGGTCATTTAAGAATCCCTTAATAAATGCTAACATATAGCCCTTGATTCCCCATTCTTTAAGTAAATTAAGAATACCACGTCACCAGGCTGTATCATACGCTTTTCTAATATAAAAAAATATAGCCATGAGGCACTGGCGGAGAAGGAAAGCATTTTGGATAACTGTTTCTTATGACGCTAAATGATCAACAGAAGACCGTCCTTGTCGGAGACCACACTGTTCTGGAGACAAAAGGCCATGTCTCTCAAAGTACCATGTAAGTCTGGGATTGACCTTCTCTCTATTATCTTGCATAAAACGCTTGTCAGGGAAATGGGGCGGTAGCTTGATCTTTACCCGGTTTAAGTACTGGTACAACAATGGCTTCTGACCAGACCGAAGGGAAAACTTGGGAGGAGAATAAATTATTAAAGTTACTTAATAGGTGTTGTAGTACCAAATTAAGAAGATGTGAGAGCATACTCAAACGAATGTTATAAGGTCCAGGGGAGGTGTCATGTGAGTTCTTAAGTGCATGTGACAACTCGCTAAATGAAAATGGGAGGTTTAATTCACCGACCAAATCAGCAACGATTAAAGGTAATAATTCAACTTGTAATTTGTACTTCTGAAATTCGTCCTGTATGCAGTGGAGAGAGACACCGAACTGAAAGAGTTGGCCAAGTTATTTGCCACTGCAGGTGTTGTTAGAAGTTCGCTTTCATGAATCAGTCCGAGAATAGATTGTTTCGGTGAACCGCAAATTGCACGGATCTTTTCCTACACACCAGATGTGGGAGTAGTACATGAGATGGTGTCCATGTATTTTCACCATGACTTTCTCCTAGAGTCTAAGAATACTCTACGATATTCAGCTCTCGCTTTGCGATACAAATCTCGATGTTCACTGGTTGGCCTGCAGTTAAATTTCCGCAGTGCCTTTAGTTTCCTAATAGTGTGTTGGCAATCATGATTCTACCACAGAATGGAAGGATGTCTAGAGTTTCCCAATGTTTGTGGAATATACTTATTAGCATTCTCAAGTATGAGAAATGTAAAAGAGGAAAGTTCATCAAGGGCGTCAGCACCATCATCATATTGTGATGGGAAAGCATTGTGGTAACCATTCCAATCTGCTTTTTCAACAATCCATCTCTGTGGACGTTTATTTACCTTGCGGTCGACACCAAATTCTATAACAATTGGTCTATGGTCACTGCCATGAAGTTCATGACTAGCAGACCACGTAAGATGTGGGAGTAAATTTGGTGTACACAAGGAGAGGTCGATGTGGGACAGTATACCAGACGATGAGGACATGAATGTGTATGAGCATCAGTAGACAAAGATCCAAATCTTGTCAATCTGTTTATCATACTTCCTCGAGGGGAGCAGAAAGAAGAGCTCCAGGAAATATGATGGGCATTGAAGTCTCCTACTATTAATGCCGGTGATGGTATTTGGCCAAGGAGATTTGAGATTTCTAAAGCACTGAACTCAAAGTTTGGTGAGAGATACATATTGCAAATATGCAATTTAAAAGGAACCCTGATTTTAACAGCAATAGCAGGAATGTGAGTAACCAGTGGTATTCTTCTAGTGGTCACTCATTTCACAGGAAAATAACAATACCACCACTCTCTCTGCTATTTTAACAGGCAATCGTATCTCTCACTGGTATAGCCTCTGAATGTAACTACATCTTTTTTCAATAGATGTGTTTCTTGGAAACACATGATTAATGGATCATGTGCATGCATCAATACTCTAATATCTTCAATGCAAGACCGAAGACCTCTAACATTCCACTGGATGATGCTCATAAATGAAAATGTAGATCAAGGAATAAAAATATATGGCAAAGTTAGTTACAGGCGATTCGTTTTTTCTTTTTAGAATATTTGATTTTAAGGTAATCTGTTGCCCTGGGATCGGGCGGTTCTTCAACCATATCCTCCAATATACAAGGTGTTGGAGGGGGAGATTCTGATAACAGGGATGATGTGGACGACATCCCAGAGGAGGTTGATATATGGGCTCCCTTAACAAGGAGCTTATTTGGTAACTTACCACCTGATGTATTTCCTCCTGCTGGTGAAGGTTCTTTGGGAACAGAAGTTTTGAGAGGAATCCCACCGTTGGATTCACTGACTGCAATTTGGCGCTTTTTATTTGCTTTTGTTAGCTCTGAAATGGTGGCTGTAAGTGAGGTAACTTGATGAAAGAGTATCCGAACAAGTTTTTTCAACTCGTCGCAAGATCCACACTGCTGACTACCTAGGTTTGCAGGAGTTTGCTTTGATGTAGCAGTGGCAAAGAACACATCTGGTTTAACGAGGTTTCTGGAGTTGATTGACTTTTTGTATTCTCTGCGTGCCGCCAGAAAAGAATCTCGGGAGCAAGCTGTATGTGAACTGCTGCAGTTTATGCATTTTTCATCTTCTGTGCATTCAGTGTCGTTGTGGCCTTCCTTTGTACAGATCTCAGTCTTCAGGCAAGATGTTGTCGTGTGCCCATATCCTTGGCATTTAAACATCGCCGTGGGTTAGGAATGAATGGTCGCACTTGAACTGATAGGTAACACACTTTAATCCTTTCAGGAGGTAGCGGGAGACAAAGTCAGAATGAGGGAAGGTGTTGATTCCTCCATTCTGCCCTGTTGTTTCGTTATATGCCTGACCTCTACAACATCTTGCGATCGGAGTTCAGTGATTTCAGATACATTCACGTCTAACAGGTCTTTGCAAAAAATTACGTGCCTGCTTGTATTTAGGGTTTTGTGGCATTCTGTATGATTGTGTATACCACCAAATTTGTCAGATGCAGCAGGTACTGCACTCTGCTCGTTATTGTAGGTCTCTATCAAAATCTATCTGTTACGCAATTTTTTGATATTCTTTGGGGAGCCACTTGAACCTGTTATTACTTTATTAATTAAGAAAGATGAGAACGGACTTTCCTGGCTATTTTTTAGAACTATGAATCTAATATTTTTACATTGTTTCGGTCTCTTAATGTTTAAGTGTGTACTATCCTCCGAACTGTTATCCTCGTCCAAAAATGTCGAACAAGGCTTTTTTACAAGACTATTACCTTTGGTGGTTAAAGTGTTCTGCAGCTCAATGTGTAGTGGGAAGAAAAGCTACAGAGGCTAGGGCGGTTGGGACGCCAACCCCCAAAGTCTTACAAGAATAAGACTCACCCCACATAGACTTTTTCTTTTTCTTGGTTTATTTTATTTTGTGTTTTTATTTCTTAATTATGTCACTTCAGAAACTTTGTTATGATTTAAGCAAGTGTCTCTGAAATGATCCTCTAGTAAAGAAAAATGTCATCTTTTCCTCAAGGATCCTTGTCCACCCACATTATAAGTGATTAAATTTTTTTTTATTTAATGCAGTCTCAAGTGAAGTTTGAGGGATTTACACCTACTAATGTAAGTAAACGATACTTTTTCAGCGACTGCACTGGCTCTGTGATTATTCAAGGAGCCTCAGTATGCCTGTGTTTAATACAGATCTATTCTAATCTATGTTGATTACATTAGCTTAAATGAAGTTGTATGAATTATTGCTTTAATGGTTGCCTCACTAAAATTACAAGTAGAAAAAGTATGCTTACTCTGCAGCTCCTCTAACTAAAACATTTAACACATCTTAAAATGGTACAGGTTTTTGTCTGTAAAGCTAAAGCATATTTACAGTCATAACAACTAGATGGCATATATTCTACTCCTTGTTCTGAATGTGTGAAATTTTAATACTAAAAATAAACAAATACATTCTCACATCACCATGTTAGCTTTGCCAAAAGCCAAGGAGAATATTACGTATTAAGCCTATGTGGAAGCAGCATAGTATAAAATCATTTTTACCATATATGTCATGCGGCAGAATTTCATCAATCTGTTTATGATAAAGCTAGTACAATAATTGTCACATAATATATATAAGCTCTAAACATATTAACTACATTAAGCTGTAAACAAGTCGATCTGGTCCAAAACTATTATGCAGGTTGCCATGTCTTGACTGGCTGATTATGGTAACACACAGTAAGCACGAAAAAAAGAATAATATTAAGAGAAGGAAGAAATATGAGATATTTACCGTTTTGACCCTGATACCATTTCTACTTATCAATTCTTTATAATGTTCAATAGCTTTTGCAGGTTCTTTTTTACTTTCATTTTTAACAATAAGACATACATCTGCATCTTCAGATACCAGAGTGTTTGGTAATAAACTGTAAAATAAGATTAAAATATGAATCAAAATATATAAATAATAAAATAATTTGATTTTTAGATTTATAAGTCAAAGAAATTATTTATAAATTACAGAAATAAAATTATGAATATTATTAATAATAAATTAATAATGAAGCAATTGGCTTGATAAATTTCATTTTAGAAATTTCCCATTTCAATAAGTGACTTAAGATCACTCACTACTAAACACTTTCATTTTAGGCTCTGCAGGACAGAAACACAAACCCACTGTGTTGGTCTATTGGTTAAACTTGTCATTGCAAATCAGCTGGTTTTGATGTCGAGAGTTTTAAGATTCATATCTTAGTAAAGGCAGTTACTTGTATAAGACTTTAATACTAGAGCATGGATACTGGTGTTGTTCTTTGGTAGTTAGGTTTCAATTAAACACACATCTCAGGAATGGCTGACCTGAGACTGTACAACAAGATTACACTTCATTTACATTTATGTATAACATCCTCTGAAGTAATATCTTATGGTGGTTCTGGAGGCTAAATAGAAAGAGCCAGTATAGAAACATAGTTGAATATTCCTAGTGCCACACCATTAGGTAGAAGAATAGAGTAAAATGTTATTTTAATAGAGTTTTAAGGGTTAGCAATAGTCAACAAGCACTTCAGAATTAAACTTATTGAACAGCCACTGAAAAATAAAACAAGAATCCCTGATTTATGTATGCCTTACCTTATGTATGTTGTGCAAGTACATGTAAAATGTGTTCATAAATAGGGAAGAAAATAAAGGTTTGATTGTTATTTTCATATTATTCTGAATTTGATGTTAATCCATTCAGTAAGTTATGACCAGTAAATACTCTAAATATTCTAAAAAAAAACTGATCTAAAAACACCCTAATCCGATAGCAAAATTGGTTGTCAGTGGATCTGTTCCATAATGCAGTCCATAAATGCACTGTGTTGATTGGCAACAGGCAACATGATTATCCTTTAAAAGTTAAAAAGACAGAATTAGAGCTCTCATCCATTTGTAAATTTAATGGTATAAATCTCTCTCAAGATTTCAACTAGTGTGTGTTTTAAAAGCAAAAGGCATTTATCAATACAATGATGGAACTATACTGAAACCATCAACGTCAGCAGACGGCGAAAAATTGGATAAAGATGATGCTGTTATCATATTTAGAATTACTGCTGCAGTGGAGTTAGGAGTATCTGAACTCAGTCTCATGCCCATCGGGCTGGTCTAGTGGTTAACGAAATTGCAAATCAGCTGATTTCAAAGTCGAGAGTTCTAAGGTTCAAATCCTAGTAAAGGTAGTTATTTTTATACGGATTTGAATACTAGATCATGGATATTGGTATGCTTTGGTGGTTGGGTTTCAATTAACCACACTTCTCAGGAGTGGTCAACCTCAGATCGTACAAGACTACACTTCATTCACATCATCCTCTGAAGTAATACCTTTTGGTAGTTCTGGAGGCTAAACAGATAAAGAGAGAGAACTCAGTTCTCATGCAACTCTTTTAACAGAATGCTTAATAAATTAGATTCAATGTTCAAATAAAAATTGGAAAGTTAAGTGACAAAGTGGTAATAAATCATCTTGAAATTTGTCAGTATGGGAAACGACACAGACTAACTTGTAGGTGAATCAAACGACAGCTAAATCTGATAAAAGGACATTCAGCAACATCTGAGGTCCAACGTCAAAAGAATAGCTTGGTGGAATACTTTAGTGTTGATTAGCTTTGAAAAGAATAGCTTTAGTGGTTTTTGAAAAAACATGTTCATGAAGCACAAAAGTAACGTTTAACATTTTTTCAAAAACTTTGTTAATTTATGTGAAAATAAGTTTGAGGTTAAGGTTAAATCATTCAGAGTAGTCAGTGGTACTGAATATATAAACATTGATTTTGAATATGGTTACACAGATTGATTATTTAAACAAAACTTTTCTTAATCAGAAAGAAATTGAACTTCAGATCACTGCACCTATATACCTGAACAAAACAGCAGATCAGAATGAGATGCGTGCACAATAGTACAAATTGCTCAATTAATGATATATTCAAAACAAGTTCCACTACCTCTATGGTGTGAAGCTGTAAATACGGCTGTGTTTATATTAGATAGAGCAATAACTGCTCCTAACTCCACTCCATACAAACTGAAAACAGGAAGAAAAGTTTCTCTTATACATTTAAAGATTTTCAGCTCTCAAGAATATATGTACAGGGTGAGTC
>JAAAKQ030264362.1:0-10714 GCA_010016005.3 Zanna intricata | reverse complement strand
TGTGTGTGTGTGTGTGTGCGTGTGTGTGTGTGTGTGTGTGTGTGTGTGTGTGTGTGTGTGTGTGTGTGTGTGTGTGTTGGCCTCATAATCACCTTATATCCCCAGAATTACTCTACTGATTTTGTTAACAATTAAAAACTAATATTTCCAAAAATGTTTTGCAAAATTACACCCTCACCCCAAAAAATGTTCTAAATGAACTAGTGGCTTAGTGGGTACAGTGTGTCATTAGTATCCTGTCTCACCACAAGGAGTGCTATTGTAACACTACTGTACAGCTGTTGCACTCATCTTTCTTTCTTTTTCTATTTAGCCTCCAGCACCAGCTGTGTTGTAATGTCACAGGTAATGGGTAGAATTAAGTAAATTAATAATATTTAAAGTGGCTGCTAGTCCTCCATGCCTACGTGAATGAAATATGGTAGTGTGCAAACTTTGAATCATGGAATTAAATAAAAAAAAAAAAAAATTATATTTAAATAAAGTGATAAATATTTTAAATTAAGTTGTGTGCGTAAGTTGTGCATTAGTAAAAAAAGCCGCTGACAGGAGTCCTACAATTATGTTGTCAGCTTTTTTCTTTTATTATTGGTTAAGACATTGCATTGGCAAAATCTTCCTGAATAATGTGCAGATAAAATATCAGTTTTGTATGGATACAACACACCAAGAAAAATTGTCTTTTGTTTAACTTATGAAACATTTAAAACTATACAATTATTTGTGTATTTTGAAAAGGGTGGAAGTTTGATTTTGATTAATTTAAAATCAAGCTATCTTTGAACTTTCACTCCCAGGCATCATTTAGGTGCCTTAAGTGGAATATGATTTAGTCAGCAATTGAATATTACTACACGAACAATGATAATGTGAAATCTGACATGTCCTTTTTTTAAGTTTCTCTTCTGCATTTTTAATTGATAGTGTAGATATTCCTTAACTTTTCTACAGGTTAAAACCTTTTTCAAAGATCAGGTATAGTAAAAGAATTACTTAGATTGATTCGGTTTCTGAGATTCTGTTGAACATCATTATAAATATGCAGGTGAACATTTATGAGGTAATAAAAATATGTTGTCTTGTAATGAAAAAATGTTTACATGATTTTTCCTTTTTTTTTCTATGAATTTCTCATGGTGAATCATTTCAGAATGTTTGTATGTAGCCCAGTGAGCTGGTTTAGTGGTTAACTCATCATCGCAAATCAGTAGATTTTGAAGTAGAGAGTTCTAAGGTTCAAATCCTAGTAAAGGTAGTTACTTTTATACGGATTTTAATACTAGATCATGGGTATCAGTGTTCTGTGGTGATTGGGTTTCACTTGATCACAGATCTCAGAAATGGTCGACCTAAGACTGTACAAGACACTTCATTTACATTCATATACATCATCCTCCGAAGTAATACCTTACAGTGGTTCAAGAGGCTAAACAGAAAAAAGCTGATATTTTGAAGTCAACATCTCAGACCTTGTGAGCTCACTTTATGATCCCACATTTTCAAAACATAGGGTGGGGAACGTCATAATGGTTGAATAAATATCATGTAGGTACTGTGAGGCACCAGTTGGGTACATAATTAGTGAACCATTCCTGTGCGGCAGCATGTCACAGATGACTCTTCAATAAAGATGCCTGTGTGTATTTAAGAGTTTTATTTTCTATATAATAATGGTACTTTATCTTCCATTATTATTATCTATAATAATGGAAGAGTTTTATCTTCTATATAATAATGGAAGTAAATGCCAAAACAGTTAATTTATAAGTATTACATATTATCATACACAGCTTATCAGTATAATCATTTGATATAGTTAAAGGGAAAAACAAGTATCTTCCACCCTCCTCTCTTAATCAATAAGTACTGTTTAGGTTTTGATTCTGAAAATGCACTTTGGAGAACAAATTTTTAAAATAAATTGTTTGTCATAAAGTTTTAAATAAGCCTCCACAGTTCCCTTGTGAAAGATTCTTCTATGGATTAATAAACTTAAATAAAAAACTTGAGTAATTTGAATTTGCACCCCACAACTAACAACTATTGAAGAGTGACTGAAAGTTTTAATCATCCATAAACAATGCTTGTAAAGGATTTAGAGTAAGTGAAACGCATTTAAAAAGGTAGTTTCATGATTGCACCCTGAATCAATTTTTTTTGGTGTGTTTTTATGTTTTGGTGTCTATTTTTCACAAGTAGTATTTAATTTTTTTTTTCTAGGAAGTAGTTTGATTTTTTACAGGAAAAATTTAAATGTATAGGACGGGATTTAATACCCATACTAGAATTTTTGTCATAACTCTTCTTAAATATCATAAAATCTTCAGATTTGCTTCGAGGGATTTTAGGTGAATGAAGTTTTATTTTAATTTATATTTTCTAATTCAAGAAACATTTTCTAGACAGATTTAAAGGATATTAAAAACAACAAAAAATATTTTATTAAACTTTATATAAAACCTTAAACTTTAAGCTGGGTTTCAGTCACTGTTTTGATGATCCATTTGTTCTTTATTTCCTTATCCTTGTTCAAATTCTTTATAAATAAATTATAACAAAAATTAAAATCTATACTTTACTAGATCAGCACTGCAAAATGAGATTATACTTTTATGAAATAATTTGAGCTGCCTTCTAAATGATTAGAAAAATGTTTCTAGAAAATCTTTTCGGAACTACACTTCTGTTCAGTAATACTACTCCATTTTTCAGAGATATTAGGATCTGGAAGAATATTTTGAGGTATTCAGAAAGTAATTTGTTATTACTTTATACTGGTTTTAGTATTATAGAAATTGGATTGATAATAGTGAAAATTAAAATAAAATTCAAAACGAAATCGTCGAGTTTATTGTTTTTGAAAGGTTTAGCAACTGCCAAAAATAAAATTTCTACATTATAAATATTGTAAGCACTGTTTTGAGGGACACTGGACATCATCAACTTACGGCTGTCTAGGAGGTACTTTCATTACATCCTTGTGTACTTTTATTATTTTTCAAAAGGTTGTTTATTATAAGGTGTCCGAGGAAAAAACAGTAAATAATAAATTTATCGAAAACCGACGTAAAATTAAATATAGTGCACCGAGAAAGAAAAGATAAGGCTGTACAGATTAGAAGAACGGTCTCTGAAACAAAAGTTGATTGATCTTAAAAATCAAAGTAAAAGTGTAGTTTTAACAAAACGTAAAAGTATAGCTTCTGAGGTACAACCGCTGAAAGACAAACGGGAAGTAGTGGATAATATCGAGCGTAGGAGAAATGATAATTTCAGTGTGTAATATAGCAGCGATAGGCTTGCGAAAGAAACTTCTACTTCTATCACACCTGTCGTCTTCATTTGGGGAAAACTTTATAAAAAAAATCGTTACACATACATCGTACTGCTTAATATCAACGAATTTTCTAGTAAAATCTCATTAAATAAAATCTAGAAACGCCTTTGTCGTGCCAACATCACAATGATAAACTAACAAAGTACCAGAAGGTTGATTTAAAACAAGATCTCGCTTCGATCGATCAATTTTATTTATTATTTTTATGGTTTTTGTTTTGAATGTTTTTGAAATTTTCATCGGAAGAATCTTGTACGCCTTGACTTTTTTTGTGGGCATTTTTTTCTTGGGACAGAAATCAATATCAAGAAAAATATATCGAATATATCACTTTCAACCTCGGACCAATATTTCGTACTTTACTGAATCGAGGGCTGCAATCCAGTACAAGCCCAGTATTGTAATCGAATAAACAAATATTTATTTTGTATTTAAAGGCCAATATTGCCGTCTTAAGCCAAAATGAGCCAAAATTTTACTCTTAAAACTGCTACTAAGTTACAGAAGATTAAAAAATTTTTTTTTTGTGGTAGCATTTCAGTCCTTTCTTGTGTAACAGTTGTCAAATTTACTTAAAAAATTTTAATTAAAGAGAAAAAACTGAAACACATCTTTTTACCATAAATTATTCTTAATCTATTACGTAATTATTAGATTCAGTTTTGTGACGTTTATTTATTTCAAACTCGACAAGTATGTAAGAAAATAGATAATTTAACTATGGATTGAAGACCCAAGGTTTAAGACATACTTGTATTTAAAAAAAAACCTTACAGTAAAAAAAAAAGATTCGTAAAAATTTCAATGGCTTTTGTTCAAAACAAGTTTAGTATTTCTATTCCCTTTTATACATGAGAAATGTTCTTTTTACAAGATTCCCTTGTACGAGTATAATTTTAGAGAAAACCAAAAGCTGTGAAAAGGTTAAAATATATGAGTGTTTGTCGGATTAAAGAGTAGATATCGTTTAGTTAATCTAGTTTAATAAATAAGTTTTTTGTATATTTTTTTTTTAATCCTTTTTATGGAAAATAATTTCAGTAGATGAAAAATAAATCGCAATTACTGTATAAATAAATAAAAATGATATTAACACGTTATTTCGTAATGTAAATATAAAATGAAACAATTTTCAATGTCAATGTAAAATGCTTCATGTTTAATGGATATTTAATGATACAAGTATGTTTTTGTTCCATTGATCAAACTACTGGTATACTTTCTAAAAGGCATGCGCTCGAGTTCCTTCCAAGTAAGTTGTTAATCTAAGTATTAGTACCGACTCGGCAGTTTGTTGACATATCTCGTTTATTTTATATTTTTGAACGTAAATGTTGCATCTGTGTTCATTACGTAAGGAATTTTAAAAAATTTCAGTAAATTTCTTAATTTTTTAAAATTCTTTAATCTTTTTTTTTTTTTGCTTATGACATTAATGTAAGTATTAAGTATATATTTTTAAATTAAATTTTATTTCCAAAAATAAATAAATATATATTTGTGTGTGGAGCTGCATAAAGTTTCTGGTTTATCTTCTTTTTTTGTGAACTGATATAGAAATATGCTTGTGTTAATTTATATTTGTATTTTTTTTGTGTTAACTTATTTTTTTTAACCTACTATGATTGTGTTTTTTTTTTTAGTCTTTAAAACAGTAAAACACTAATTTTCGTTGAACTATTTATTAAACGATGTGCGATTACATGTTTTAATGACATGTTACAGCATGAAATTGTATCTAACTACAGTGTACGTAGGGGATAACACACCAAGCTGTACAGGGGATAAATAAATCATGAAAAGATTCTATGATCGTAATTCAACAAATGATGAATTAGCCAAATATATTAAATAATTTGAGAAATATTTCGTAACTTAAACTACATATTTCTAAACATGTTATGTTTTATTACGGCCATTTTCGATCAAATTAAAAAAAGATTTGTTGACTATAGCTGTTTTTGAATTTTAAAACAATTAAAATTTTATTTGGGTTTCATAAAATATAAATTCCTAATGGTGATCCAATTGTATAATTATTATTTAGAAATATTTGAGATGCCGTGCGCAACTCCAGGAACTTTTGCTGAGAGATAGTTGTGTCTTGTCGATGAAAGAACAGTGTATCCGATCCTAAAATTTAGAAAGGTATGATGTATTGTTAATTAACATCCCGATGATTTTCTTATAATTACAGCTCAACTGCGAGGGACCGATAATGTTTGGATACTAACCGGTGTTTTTAAGCTTTATTGTCCACTTTTTCGCAGAAAGGAAAACTCATAATCTTTGCTTTACCCCAAGCAGATTGAACTCGCTTACGATAAAGTTCTATTATACATATGTTTACATAACAAGTTATAAAATTTCAAACCGAACTGCTAGATTTTTAATCCATTTAACCTTTTAGTTTTTTTTTTAAATCGTGTTATATGAGGGACAACTAAAGGTAATCCGGAAGCAAAATTTATAAAACATTTTCTATTAATTTTCTCTTTGATCTGCCAAAATCAGATATTTAGTTCTCAGTTATTATATGGAATCGTAAAATTAGCGTTACATTCTTCCCAAGGACAACCTGTTTTCGCTAAATGTTCTTTTATTTCGAATCAATTTTAGAAAAACCGACCGTCGACCGTAGAAGTTAAGTCCTCCCTCCCCGAAAAGATCAGGAAGCAAAGCGAGCAAAGTAAAAAACTCCAGTTCTCAATGTATATTTAAATAATAATTTAAATTTAATAACAATTTTCGGGTTAGCGAATGTAACCCGGACTCGGTTACATTTTGAGTCACATTCCGAGTTACATTCCTAGCTAAAGCAATAGTCGTTTACTCGCTTAGTTAAAACAGGTATCGAAATCAGCGGTGTAATAGGTAATAAAATTTAAGAACAAATAACTCTTTCTATAAATTTATAAAAATTCATTTCGTTTACTGTGTAAAGGTAAAGGTTTTTAAATGTAGGTTCATTTTAGCTTCATCAAAATCCTTTTAAAATTTTTTTATTAATTATTTATATAGCACGTCCCACCCAAAAGGTATACGTCTTTATCTAAAGATTTTTTTTCACCGACTGATTTCGCTGAAATTTTCACGAACACTGAAACAGAAAACAAAAAATATACCGCAAAATATCAACTTTTTTTTTGGCGTATACAAATGAAAAGATACCTTTTTTAGGGATATATTTACCATTTTTCGTGATTTGAAGAATTTATTCCGAGGCGACTTTTTAAGTTCTTGTCAGTGTTCAGATTATGAAAGTAAGTGTTCTTCATACAAATGCCACCGGCTGTTAAGTCTAATTACACTGATAGACAAAACTAACATTTCTCTAAGTGTGATAACATTTCGTAAATTGCTTTTTTGGTACATTACAGAACTGTAAATATAATTTTTTTATCACCCTTAGTTTTAAATATATTACGCTTCAAAAAAAATTAAGGAAAAATATAGTTAAAATCTGTAAAGTTTGTAATTTTGCATGGCCATACCTGTGTTAAAATGATTTCGCTGATGGTTTTTTTTTTTTATAAATAGCCTCCGGCACATCCCGAATCAATGTCCAACAGTATTCGGCTAGCATGTTAGCTTTCCATTTTCCTTTATAGTGGCTTTCCATCACTGAAATATCTTTGTTCGTCACTTACGTCTCCGAGGTTGTCCGGGAAAAATCCAGATGTGAGTAGAGGAAATGTATTTTCAAAGACATATTACATCCCATAGCTCTGTGTGAAGTAAGAAGTTGATTAACAATGTGGTAATTGTCGGATTTTTGTTTGCCGAGAAACCTTTTGCAAACGTCTTTAAATAAGGCCCAAGTTGCACTTTCTACATTATTTAACTTCGCGTTAAATACATCATCTTTGACCAACTCTCTTATTTAATGACCGACAAATATTCCTTCTTTAATTTTTCCTTTGCTTAAGTTCGGATGTACAAAAATCCAGGACTATCCTTCTTCATTGCTTTTACAAAATTTTTCATTAGTCCTAGCTTGGTATGGAGAGGGAGTCAAAATATTTTTTTGGGTTCAACTAAGGGCTCATGAATAATATTTTTCCTATTTGGCGTAAAGTTGTCTCGTTTCTTCCACTCTTTGGTAACATAATGTTTATTCCTGGTTCAGCTGTCCCATTCGCAAAGAAAACACATGTACTTACTATACCTGTACATGTACCTAACCACACGCCTAACAAAATAGCTATAACTTTCAAATCACCACATATGTTCCAGCTATTTTTTTTATAATTTATTTTTTCAAGAACGTCTTTCATCAAATCGTATTCTCTTTCAAATTAATATCATAAGCGATTGGTATCGAAGGATATTTTTTACTGTTGTGTACTAGAACCACTTTTAAACTACACTTGGACGAATCTATGAAAAGACGCCAGTACTCAATTTTGTTCTAAGTGACAACATAAGCTCATCAATATTTGTGCAATAAACCAAATTATTTTTATCAATAAAGTGCTGAGAAAGTTCTTTTTGTCGGCTTTGAAAGCCCGAATTTTTTTATTTTTAAAAAATAAATTCCAACCTTGCAGTCTTGATCCTAACAGTTCAGCTTAAAGTTTAAAAGTACAAGAAATTGTACTTTTAAACCGATTTAAATTATAGAAATCCTGAAGCGCAAACATAACTTTGTTACGTTTAATTTTCTTGAGCTTACATTTAAAGTCAATCTTCTGGATAAACAGTAATTGTTATGAATTCTAAAATTTCTCGAGAGAAGGTTTTTACTTGATGTAAAAACATCAAACATTGTTCTTATAGAAACATCATATTTGTTATTTACATTTACAGAGATAAATAATACTTCATTATTATAACAATTAATTAATCTGTTCCGTTGAAACGAATCGATTAACTTACAAAATTAAAAGAAAAGGTTTATGAGAAAATTTAGGATTACGTTAGAATATTTACAATTTTTTTTTCTACTATTAATCAACGTGTATTTATAGGAATGTGTAATATTTTTTTCCGCTGATTAACATAAATTTTTTTTATTCTTATTTAAATTCATTTTAAATAGTTTTCTTCGAATACAGTTCCATATTTACATCTCCAGAAGCTTATGTTTTTATCTCGCTGTTGTGTAAAGAGACAACGTTTTTTTCGTTTATTCCCGATAACCGCGACAAATGCTGTATCGATCGTTACGAAATTTTTACTGTAGTTTTCCTATGATCCTCAAAAAGTTTACTGCAGTTCAAATCTCACCGATCTCAGTACTACATAAACCACAAATAAGTAAAACTTATTAACAAATAACCTAGAACTTCTTTTCTTAATTATTTAATGTTGTTGTCTATGTCGATTTTCATTGTCTATATCGATCATTGCCTATGTCGCTTTCGTTTTCTTTAAAAAGTTATACGATTTACTAAATTTAATATCATTGTCTATAAAAATGTAATTTGTATTACTATTATATATACGTAAAAACAAATTAGTCTGATAATAAAATTAAAGGGAATGAGGCTATTTATAGATTTAACAGTATTATGATGGTTTGAAATAAATTGAATTTCGACTTCGATATCGATTTCTTCAGAAAGTTTTGTTAAATTTAGTGTCATCGTCTAATCTAGCAGCGTTATACGAGAACTCATTTTAACACGAGTAAAGTAGCACTCTGTAGATTTTTATATCCAGAACCAAGAAGTTTTATCAGGTTAAGCCGTACACATAATCGCCATAGATTACACTTTCAATTTTGTATTCATATTTTCATAATTTCTAGGTCGACGGAGGTCACAGATAGGAAGAAAAATTTCCAGGGCTACAAGAATTTATGATTGCAGACAATATGAATCTATCCCGGTGATCTCAAAGATTTAAGAGCAACGTGTATGCTCGGCTCAAATCGTGTTCGACCTTCGAGATATATCTTATAGTTTCAAATTGGGATTATCATCCTGAAATTGACAGTATGAATCTGAAAGATAATCGAATCGGTTACATAATTAAAATATCTTACCGTTTCGATGCCAAAATTATCCTCCTGATTTCATTAAAAATTTGATTTAAGGAACACATCTTTCATCAAAACGTTTTATTTTATACGGTAAGCTCTGAATAGCGATAACTCTGAGAGCAACAAACCACATATAAATATTAAAAAACTACTTCCAATCTTTGAACTTCTATACGCATATAACGCCGATGAAGCCGCGATGGTGGAATGCTAGTAACACTATACAGCACCGTGGAGAAAAGAGACTTGTATTCTTAAAATTTGTATTTCTTAAACGTCCCCGTTTCTTGATTTAAAGGTTCTCTACAGTTTTAGAATATTTTGTTTAAAAGATTGGATCATTTCTTTACTATTATTTTTCAAAAAGAGTGAAAGAAAAGTTGTTTGTATTGTTTTGAAAAAAGTATTATTAATACGAGTATTATTTTGAACCGATACTATTTAATGTAGACCAAGAACTTAGCTGCACCTTAAAATACATGTCATATACGAGTAATGTTTTATAAATCGTTCTGAAGTAGAACGCAATATATGAAGTTAAAGTGGAAAAGCTGATAGAACCAGGTTATTTAAAAACACACGGTACACAACGGGGTGATGTTTCTGATCGCCTTAAAATTTCCACATCATCCATATTACCGTAGACTCTCTTTATCTGTTTAGCCTCCGGAACTACCGTAAGGTATTACTATAATTTCCACAGCAGTATTTATAAAACTTTGATTTTAGTCGGATGATTTTTTTTTATAGATTTTAATTCACGAATATATTTTAATGTAATTTATGTTTATTTATTTTGCTATTATACTAAATTTTTCCATTAGTTGACAGTTTAAAAATAAATCTACAATTTTATTACTTAGAATTTAAAGTTAAATGTCTAGTGTATTAATAATATTTATTATCTAAACTGATATCCACGAAAGGTTTTACTTAGCGGCCTTTATCTTTAACCTTCTATGGAGAAATTAAAATGGTTTTAATTAGGTAAAATAATCAAGGGGAGTTTCCAAAATCGCGATGAATTTTATTAGCTTTATTCAGATGTGATATTTATCACGGTAGTTTCATACAATCGGTAAGAATATTAACACGCAATGTGGGGGAACGACACGCATGTTTCACGCTATTCTTACAATTCCTCTAGTAATAATTCTTTTGGATTGGAGTAATATTGTGTTAGAATAACTAAAAAATTATCTCAAGTCTAGAAAAAATACGGTTGAAAATATTAAAGGAATTTAAGTTACGAGAATCGCTAAATCAATTGAAATATACGTATACAATGTATACGTATATGTAAAATAAAACATAAATTTTTTTTTTTTTTTTTTTTTATTGTTTAACCTCCGGAACCACAATTAAGTATATCTTCAGAGGGATGAGATGAA